>JAVFBZ010168158.1:0-16783 GCA_032466195.1 Katharina tunicata
AGGGCCAACGCTCTAACCGACTGAGCTACAGAGGCTCACGGTAGAACTAGCGAATTTTTATCCAGGTAAAGGCTGCATATATAGATATATTTATAGATATATATATATTTTGGGATAAATGTAGAGAAAGATATATATATATATAAGATTTGTGTAAGATTTCTTTATATTTGTTGTAATTCATTTACAATCTCTATATTCTTTTTAAAATCTGGAGTTGTCGCGTTGTCGACGTCCACAACTCGATTAAAATCTCGAGTTGTCCGGTTGTCTCGAGATTTTAATTAGAATATCGAGTTATCGACGTCGACAAGTCGAGATCCAAATAAAATCTCGAGTTGTTTAGTTGTCGACGACGAAACTCAATGGCGGCATTGAACTTCCACAACCAGGAGATCGGTATTGTTGTATGAGCTGTACCACAATAAACGGTCCAGTGTTACAAAAAAGTATCCCCCCTTAAGAATTAAGTTGATTGATGAGAAAGTGTTCTGCTAAGTGATAATAAATGAGTCCAAGTGCAGGCAATAAATACATCATATTGTTCAATCGATCTTACGATGCGTTCACACTGCTGGTGTAATTTGTTGGATTCGTTGTTCTCAAAACAGAAAGTCACCCCTTCAGCTATGAAACTGAAAACTGTCTACAAAGTAATATTTCTTAATTGAATTGTATTCGATTGTTATGTCCCAAACGTCACTAGATGTTGTTTGACATCAGTGACATTCAGTATGCTCTCTATTTTGGATCACTGAACATATTCTAGTTCACGTTGTCTTTTTTTTAGGCTGGTAACTGGGGGAATCCAACCTACGACTCTCATAGTCTATAACCACCTAAACCACTCAGCCAGCCTTCTACGACAATAGAAGAACTGGAAGCTGGAGTCTAGCTGTTAGCAACGAAATAGTTTTGTGTCTTTTAAAAAGTGACTGTTAACCATCTACTTTGTACAAGGCCTGACACCCGAGTGGTCGGAATCTACTGCTGGCAATTCATTACCTCGTCCAGAGGGTCGGGGGTTCGAATCCCGCAAAGGGTCAGTCAGCAAAATGTTCTGAACTAAAATATGTTCAGTATCAGACAGTTTTATCCCAAAAGTCGAACATACCGTTAACGGTCACTTTCATCAGTAAAAATCGATATATAACAATCAAACATTTAGTAAAGATCGAAGTTAGGCTGATTTTTGTACATATACCTGTCAGAGATGTCCACGGACCTACTGTAAACGAATATAAATATAAATATAAGAGAAAACAAATTTACCATGTAGGCAATAATATTATACCAGCTTCTCTGAGAGGTATTTAAAATAGGCAATAGGCAAAACGTTGCACCAAATAAATGAAGAAGTTGAAATTAATAAAAATGTGTTTGTTATGTATAATGCTATTGTATATTAGCACTATTTAATGTATATGTCTTGAAAGAAGTGTTAATGAGTGAAAATTGTCAGATTATAAGTTATGTTTGTGTCAAACACTGCGGATAAAGAGACTTTGTATGAGGCGGTTAGAATAAATACTTTCAATATATTACTTACCCCTAAAAAAAAGATTTATACCAAATAATAGGCATGTGATGCACTTTGTGAACTGCGCAATTTACTGTCCATCCAAATGAGCACAGAGCTTTTACACTGGAAAGGTGCCATTACATTGATGGTGGCATTTATATGTAAGGGAAGCTTCAGACGTACATCTATCTTATTGTTTACATCTGGCTTGGTCTAATTAACTTATCGTCCACACAGCACGCTCAACTGGCCAATTCACCATGGACGGCACATAAATTGTAAAGTTCAAATTAGCCAACGCGGATTACATCTGGAGAATGAGTCTTTCGGACGTAATCTAAATCGTATAAGTGTCTAAAGTGTGTGTTTGGCGACGGGTCTAATTTTCTATTTTACTGTTAACATCTGACATTAAGAATTTGTCATAGTTTCCGATATAGAATTTGCCGGTGATGAAATGTGAATACAATATTTGGAATCAATCACATTTTTTAGTTATATAGGCAGCTGTGGTAATGTTCCATGTTGAAATAACTCGCTTTCAATTTAATTTAATTTAAATTCAATGTTATTTTCAACATATATCAGCAAACGCACAAAACATATTACCAACGTAAAATAAAGGGCATAAGGGAAGCATTACATATGACTTACTGATGTAACGTTACGAGCTTATTCTACCCCAATAGGTAGAATAAATGAGAACTTAGTAAAATATGACGGGCATTCACATATATATGGTTGTTTCATTTTTGTATAGTTTTGTATGTAAGGTAAAGAAACGTGTGATACCCATGTGATTTAAAGAGCCAGCTATAAACACAACTGAACGAATTCGCAAGGTATATTTGATACGCAACATAAGCTTCCGTGTTTTACAATGGGTTAACGTAGGTAGTAGGTAGCTGGACATAAACCCGACACAAGTTGTAATACTTTTGGATACAGAGGTATACTATTGATCTGGGAGGTTGCTTCGACTTGCATCAGCAAACTGTTAAAATGTAACCAAGAAATGACAACACAGCTGCATGCACATACGATATAACAGTCTTTTCCACGCATGCATCAATGTAGCGTTTGTGGTACAGTGTGGTTTAATGTTTCACTTCCACTTCGAATTTGCACAGATAATCGTCTTCATGATGCAGCTGAGCTCAAAGAGCACCAGGGTACAGGATATTCCCACAAACCGCAAGGAACAACGGAACTATCACATACGTCGTATTCCTCACATTATAACTGAAGTAATCCTATCCTCTCTAGCCCGATGTGTTAATATGATTACGTGAACACTGTGTTTTATATCGTTATACATATTAAATACACCTTTATGGTATTTCCGTCATCAAATGTCTCCGTTACCCACATTTAAAATATCAATTCATGTACGTGATGTAAGCTGATGACTAAAACCAATAATTTGTGTTTCTTATTAAGTTGCTAATAGCTTTATAAAGTTGTAGAAGAACTCAACATTTTTTACCAAGTTTAAATGTGACATTTTAAAATGGGTTAAAGGGACCAGATAACTGGGTTAAAGAGCTAATTGATGCAGAGGAAATATCCGTTTATATTTGAGCATTCAACTGTATTTTAAAAGCGATGCTATTAGAAGAAAAAAGGCGAAATAATTTTAAGGAAAACTACTTTACTTGCCATCAGTTGCCAGGACTAATGTTATGGATCATTGCGTTACGGATGCGATTTATCGGGTATGTTGCTGACTTCATAAACAGTAACGACTTTCAACACCCAATACTATCGTTGGTTTACTTCGATAAGTAATCAGTAACGTTGAGAAATCCGTGTTATTGAGAATTGATTTTTAAACTTAATAAAGAATTAAATGTGTTATATTACGCAAGTGTTCATGTTTTAACGTAACTGCTGTGAATACCCTGGTGAAATGATTCAATTGAAAATCACTTGAACACACACAGGCACCATTTACCCGAAATACTATTTAACACGCATGAAAAACCAGAAAAACAAAATCAAAGAGCAATAAAATGGATTCAACCATTAATAAGTTAACTACACCAACTCCCGTTTCTCACATTATTACAGAGATGTGACTCGCTTGATGGATAAATATTTCCCTGAATACAGAATAAAACCGTGGGACAAATACATTGAGGGATTGGTGTATGTGTTTTCCTAAAGTTTCTTTTTTAAAGTTATAAAAGGGTCTATCTCCTTATCTCTCTATTCTATAAATTGTTGGGAACTTCACTTGAACAATTTTGGTTCCATTCTATTAGGATATGGCATCTTCATGAACATTTATCATCATCTGCATTCCATGATATTTTAATTGTCTTTATATACATTAACATGTTCATATGTGAGCCATGTTATGTCACTGGTCCTACTTTATACGCTTAATGGTTCTTAACATGTTATTTTATTTACAGATGTAAATATTTAAACCTACCAAGTTCTCGCTTTGTTTGTAGTTATTTCTTCTCAGGTGCCACTAATTGCCTTCAATCATACGTGTTTTATATATACACTTGTTATCTGCACTGTATCTGTGTTTGGATTCAACCCTATTCATTTCAAATATATTACACATTCTATTCTATGGTTAAACGAAACTAACGTAAGGTGAATGTACACAGTTCAATTTACAAGTACACAAAATGCTTTTCAAATGCGGAAATACAGCTTTCATTAATAAAATGAAATGTGTATTTTTCTTTCATTTGCAGGGATTTTTTAAATCATATTTATTATTTAACATTATGCTTATACCTAAAACAAGTAGGATCGTGGACTGCATTTGGATTCACCGATGTATGTCCGCCGAATAAAGCGCCGTTTAGGAGACTAGTCACACAATGTGGGGGAAGACCTAACGGCATATTTCATTGTCACGTCTAATGATTTATCCGTTTCTAAATAAGATCATTCCAGGTGTTATGTTTCCCCTGGGTATTTCACGCTTCTGAGTTAACGTCCGCCTTATGACATGTTCAGTAGCCGTTCGCTAATAATTAGACAGGCGTAAGGCTGGTAACACCTGTTATGTTTACTTCAGCAATTTACTTTTTTTAATATGGCTTCCTAAGCTGAACGTATTGGCAATGATTATTTACTTTTTTTACCATTAACGCTTAAAACCCAGAACTAGAACTGTGTCAATGGTTATGACTGTGTTGTATACTCAAATTATGTGTGATCGCAATAAGAGAAAAGATAAACATGGATATATAATATAATATATATATATTTTATCAAGAATAATTACAGTGGCACAAGGATATCGACTAATTAAATATATATTTATATATATCTATATATATTTTGATAAAGAGTAAACACACTGACACAGGGATGTCGACTAATTAAAACTGATATATAATCTCATGTTCTAGATAAATTATCAGAGACAAGTTTCTAGATAGGCCTCAATGTATATATACAGATATATCATTGACCTATATTACCATTGTAGAATATATAATCAAATCATTCTTCCTACAATCGAGCCTTGACTCTAAGGTATTGACTGGCCATATTGTTGTTCATCGAGGCAGAGTTTTCTCTATGTGCTGTTTGTAGGGAGAAAGTTTACATCTACCTGTTTTTTCATTCTTTAAGACACTTCAAATTGAATCGGACCTATGACAACTTTATTCTCTGTACAATTTTAACTCAGTTTATTGTACAATTTAGACGAGTCCTTCCATAGCACAGTTTTGCGGAAACAGTATTACGGCTACAGCAATATTGGCTTGTCATTTTACATTTGTGTTCGCATTCTTGTCAATCTCGAGAAAAGTACGAGCCTGTGTTAGTATGCTATAATACATGCCCTATTGCATATAATTAATGTTTTTTCGAATGGCCCCAGCTGGATAATTGCAGTTGTTCCCATCAAAGAATGGTTCTCTTTACGTCTGATTAATTTTCGGGAGAATACAAGACGAGGATCGCTATTCGCTTAATTATAGCGGCGTAGGGTTTCCAAGAACATCTGCTGGATTCAATTCTATCCACTTCGGTCAATAACAATACTTTGTATGTGTTACACTGCGTGCTAAGTAATTGTCAATGTTTTCGCATAATCGCCATGAGAGGGGCTGAGGACATACGTGGCACATGAGTATAGCAAACACCCTAGCTATTCCGTGTAGAAAAACATGCTGTTGATTGAAACACACAAACATATATCTCAATATTTAAGTCTGATTATTGAATTGATATGTCTGTAATATTGTGATAGCTAATACAAGTATCGTGATGTTATAGCAACCATCAAAATGTATGTTGCAACATCATTACAATATTAACTTCAAACGTGAAATATTCGTGTTAAACTTTACTATTGACAAACATTCTAGAGGCCGTAACACAATTTAAAAAAAGAGTAAAAAAAACCTGACTCATTTGTAATTGAGGTTTGTTCGAATACATGTACATAATGATAATTTACAGCAGTAACAATTTGATTTATTTTATATTTATTTATTATTTGTTTGGTGTTTAACGTCGTACTCAAAAAATGTTCCTATTTAACTTTTGGATGTACACGTATGTCGAACAAATATTGCGATAGTTTTTTGCTTGCGTTTGTTTCAACACATGTATTTCAACTACAGATTACTGGACGACAGGCTCTTCACGCTGCAGCAGAGGATACTTAACCATAGGTATTAAGACCATGTGTGCTTGCAAGAAAAACGATTAAACTTACACGCAATAAAATATGGAGCGGCGTTGGTTCGTCGAATTGTTACCTCAAATTACACAAAATAGGAAAAGGGTTCTTAACATATTAAAAACTGTTTTGTTAAGAGTATAGTTCACTAAATTCACACACAATAGAGTATAAGTATATTGTCTGTTTCATTTATGGAATCAACTATTATCGTTGACAACTTTACTGCATGATCAGGTATTTTGAATGATGCGATGAAGTGGTGCAGTCTTTTATACTGGTGGAGTGGGCCTCGATTCATTACAATTGGGATAATTATTCTTACAGACATTGTTGGTTGAACGAAATTATCCGCTTAATTGATTTCACTGGCAAAGTTGTTGGGGAAAAGATATCATTGCAGTTACGGTTTTATTATTCGGAAACAATGACATAGCTTTATGTTGCATGACAAGGGCGTGACTAACATGATCAATCAGCCATGTTGTTAATTTCATGACAAGTAACGACTTTAAACACGCCATTCTTTTGTTAACGTAATCGTTAACTTTAAGCAGTGCAAGCCAGTAAGGAAGTAGTATTGTTGAACACGAAATGATCCATCAGAACGATTGTTGTAGCCCGGGAGTAACCCTTGCGGTAGTAAGAGGCACCATTGTTTAAGTCACGGTATTTTATATAAACAGTTGATTAACAATAAAATGTAACATTGTAACAGTTTATGTCAATAAATCCGTGAATTTTAGGGTAATATGTGCAGACCAGATTGCCACCATTAGCGCTGGGTCCATATTTTGTATTACGCCATAGTAAAGTAATTTTAACACATATTATAGAGTACTGGTCCAATAGATGAATGGAATCACACCTCATCACACTTGACGACAGTAAACAACACAGGGACGCAAAACAAGGACAACACAACTCGGCTTCCTGATGCCCATTTACCTTGGGGATAGCAGGTCGCATACAACACTCACGAACCACTCGTAGGAAGTACTGTGTAACTGATTAACATTTCATTCAATTCACTTAAAGCTCATATCTATCCGCAAACATGGCTCTTCTCAAAGTCCTGATACTATACAACTCAACAATAATAATAACCTATTTCTTGTAATCATGGATTCAATCTGTCTACAATGTATAAAGAGAAAACGCAAACTATAATATAATTAACATATTTTATTGTTAGACCTTCCGAAGTATAAGAAAATGATAAAGATATCTCTACTGGGAAGGTAACCCAAGTGATAAACATGACATCGAAACATACCACATATTATAAGTTTAACTTGTAGGTTTTGTCAACGTTATCAAACACGGTTTTAAAACAATTAATTGGGCGTTTAATGTGGAATCGTTTGTTTGAGTTATTCGCTTTATTTTTACCATTTATTTGTTTTAACATGAAGCTACTGTCGCTAATTTTATCTTGTTCTTCGGGGGTTATCGAAATAACCTGGATACCGAAATACAATTTATCACATCACAAGAAAGAAGAAAAGAGCTCATATAAGACACAAGCTTATACATTTGAGGTGAAGTTTGTACTTGATATTAAACAATACGTAAACAATATAACGCAAATTATATTATATTCATCTATCGACCATCATTCGACTAATGAGCGTTATTTTGCTGATGATGGCATCCATCCATGCGGGACCTGGAGCTCTATTATATATCTCAGTCCCATATGATTGTGAATCTTAACGCCCTCAAGCACGTCATGTCATTTGATTAAGTGTTGTCCCAAATACCATGTGCAAATTATCCAATTAGTGAAAGTATATTATATAAAGGGACTGAGTGTTGCACACACGAGGGAAGTCGCGTTAGTGTATTAAGAGTTTGTTTAACGACTGTCTGAAGCTTTGCTTCTTATTGCTGTTTGTGACACATCAATTAAGAATCAACCTGGTTATTGACAACGTAGCTGAGTTCCACTAGAGAGCCTTAAATGTTTATTAATTTAGCCCTACATTGTAAAGATGAAAACGATTCACTTATTGCCAAAAAGGAGCTACATTTCTTTTATTGTTTAAACTAGTTCCACGAATTTTGTTTAATATTGATTCTGTTCAGTTCAAATGTGATATTGCCATACATCTCCAAGGAGCAATATTTATTTAAGATGTAATTCGAGGAAGCGGCGTGCTTACAAATTGCACAAGCTAAACTAGTTGTAATCATCACTGTATTGTTTTATGAGCACGACATTAAACACAAATTATTCAATCAATCTTTGTAACGTTTTAATAAATCATTTACAGGCCGTCCTCTAAGACAACTACAGCTTTTAACAACAATAAGACGATCTTCACATTGTGATCCTTTAACCGATGTCACTGATAAAATACCCTCATTGATATGGTCTTGATTGAAATGTTCTATATAAATTATTACACAAATAAGTTTGAATACCATTATATTGTTCACATGAATGATGAAAGTTATAACTCACTCAACACTTAAGTCTCGTTGGTTATCATTTTCACCACTCACTAGAACAATATTCATGACTCGAAATTTCTATGATTTCTGATTTGTAATTTCATCGGTTACGTTACAATTTTAATGCATGCTTATTGTTTATATAGAAATAAAATATCACAGATCCCTTTACTGATAAAAATTATATTTAAGTATCATTCTATAACATTTGTTAATACTTGTCACTACATTTCGAACTATTTTGTTTCTGTTATGACTTTACATAACCACGTAAATAAGTTCGCTACGCAAAATTCGGATAACGTCGTGTGATCCCTTTACTGACATCGTGATGTTTAACTTGATCTCGTATAAAATTATATAATTCAGGGATATTGGGAACAACATGTTTTCGTGAACGTTTTGTCAACTTAAACACAATTGTATTGATAATGCATGGGTGAAATGACAACCCACGGAACAGTTTGGACCTAATGAGTACGGTCTATAAGGCCTATATATATATAAATGATTATCCACAGATAAAATGCATGCATTATTTATGCGATCAGAAGGCAAGTAGGCATTGCACTAGTCAGCACACAGTTTGACAAGCATACATTTGTGAAATTATAGTTCACTCTCTTGTCAAATTGAAACCTTTAATGTTGACACTATATCAGTAAGATACTTAGATGGATGCATTGTTCTAAGGACTTGGTCAAAATCTGTTTTAATATTGGTTCAGGCACCACCACTTTGATCTTTAGCTATCCAATCGACAGGAAAGTATCGTCAGGAAACCACCTCCTATGATATTGCGTGGGATCTATAAGAACTATAAATATATGAATGGTTATCCAATTGAGTCTTATAATTATTCAAATATTCAAATTACAAAAGCTTGCCTACATGCACACAACCCAGTTTATATTTATCCATAACCATCCGACAACTCGCTGAAGTTCTTTGGCTTTTTTCGGTGTATTTGAATTTCTATTAAAATCATTTGCCCAACTCTACATACAAATGTATAAGTATTTAGATTTAAATATCTGTTTTCCCTATCATATTTTGAATATGGTCTTTAGTTATCTGAACGTAATTACATTTTTTTTCCGAGTTTACCATTATGTTAATTGTAACTATTTCTCGTAACAATACAGATATCGTTCAATGCACAGATTTACACCATTCTCTTAAGTAGTTAAAGAGTCAACATTGTTTTGATATTGTTTCAAGTCTTTAAGCTGAGTCTTCTTTTTTCTGCAATGTTTATTCTGATTAAGTGGAAAAGATTACCAAACTTTGAATTGAGACGTCAACGTTCACTGTTGATGAATTTCATGTTCATCATTTGCGGTAACAACAAAATAATAAAAACCTGACTTAGATGGATTTTCAACTTCTGGGTATATTGATAAGTGACGACTCCGTCTAGATGCTAAGACCGTTTTCAAGCAATGATTTAAAATCTCAACAAGGTATTCTTAAAGAGTAAAAGAACAACAATATTATTTTGTTTAGGAAACTGACGAGATGGATACGTAAGAATGACACGATGTGACATTATAATGACTTGTTTGAGCGGCATTTATAAGCTGGGTACATTACAAAAACATGACGAGTGAGATGGATTTTTTTACAAATATATCCAGGAGTTGAAAATCCCTCTCAGTCGTCATGTTTTTTTTTTTATTGGAATGACGTCGTGACAGTTTTATTTTAGAATAACGCCATGTCAGTGTTAGACGTCCTGATAATTAATAGTCATGTTTTTATTATGTACCCATGCCGCTTAAACAAAACCATAACACACGCAAAAACATTCTCAGACCTTGATTGAATTTTTCAAAAAAATTTCGAAGTTTGTGTTAAAGGATCATTGTCTGACAAAACTGATCTATCAGACTTGTTCGCATTATAATCATTAACCACTTTTATTACGCAATACAATGGGCAGGTTAATCCAGATTTTCGAGAGAAACGCTGAATCGAGGCTCTGTTAAATTTAGGCTCGTCAATTTAAGACTCGGTTTAAGGTGTTATGACAAATGAAAATGTGTTTTTAAAAATTAAGGCTTCCGAACTCAACAGAAATAGTTTTGCTGAGCGCCATATCATGTTGTTGGATAGATTAGAGATATCTGTGTCAACGAATTGTTGTGCCCGGCGTTTACCAGCTTATCAGACTTGACACCAAGCAAGATGCTTACCGTCGCTATACAGCGGAATCTCGGCATCTGCACAAAGTGTGTCTATTATCTCCTTAGTCTGGTCATTGAATCACCAAGAGTGACCTCTGTGCAGCCAGATATGCTGCCGGCCGGGTTCACTTCACATCCGAGAGGGATGACTATGTGTGCGTCACTACAGAATCATGGTTAAAACATCACCTGAACTTATAGTAATTAACGATTTTGCATCGTAAAGCTTTGTAGCACTAGATGAACCCTAGGTCACTTTCTCCGACAGATGCCTCGGGTCCGATGTCTGCGATGAAAACATGATGGACCAGCATGATCCTTGACGTGGTTTTAAGGCACACCTGTACTTAAATTCGATTTTGAGTTGATACATTCTGTATTTCGTGTGGAATGAAGACAAATACCAATAACAGTCCATGCTTTTATATCTTAAACATCAGATCTACATTAACTATGCGGTGGAATATCGATTCAGTCGAAAAAAAATCACACAGAAGGTTTGATCGTGAATATATAACACAGCAGTAAAAGCAGTATAAAAAATATAAATATATAAAGCTGGTAGGTGCCATGTTCTTTACAATAGCTGTACCCCAAGTGAAACGAAGTTATAAGACATTCCTTAGTGTAGATGCATGTTCTTTTTCCGTTTGAACGCCAGTTGTAGACACACCCTTATCTTGCTTCAAAACTAATGATTCCCCTAGAATTGTGCTGATTTGTAAGACTTTCAGGTAATCTGGCTCACATTAAAGCCAACTTCAGGACAAAGAAAATATGAAATGTTAATTGCCAAGAAAGAATATGACTAATTTACGTGTATGCATAGAAGTATAGCCTGGCAACCGTGGTTATGTTGTAATTATCAGCAATATTAAATCATAGTTACTATAGAAGCAATGTCACATGGTTTTATCAGCCTACTCCCATTAATATTTTCAGTAAAATTGACGACACCACATTCGAGCCGGAAAGCCGCTAACTTATGGATGTTGACGTCAATTGCGAAGCGGGGTTTGTGACACTACCAATGTCTGCCTGTTAACGTCTACGTGGAACATCCAACCCGTTGATTCGTTATAGCCAAATGACAATTTGTTAAGTGTCCAATTAACCAATGTAATTTTTATGTGACAAATAGACGTTTTAGTTCCAGTAAAGTCGCATTAGAGTCTTCATTGTCTGTATATCGACGGGATGAGGTTCTTGAGCTGGACATACAGTTTCGCTCTAATTGCAGTTTAGGACACATTAGTTTAGAGTCAACGTGGCTATTGGCCCAAATGCACAGAGTGCATCCAGTTCGTTTTACATGTGGCGATCATCGTATCGCATGATATCCTAAGGCATGGTACACTTGCATTTGTACAATATTCAATATTTCTAGGGATGTCTGTGATTGGATCGTGTAGACAGTTTATTTGTAGGAGACAGTTGATAAACACTGAATTATACCATTTATGTTGATGTGGATTGAACGTTTTAATTAATTACTTACTATTTCGCAAGTGAAAACCTTAGTATAACAAGTTTGTATGCATCATATGCTGTGTTCAACTTATGCGTTAAGTAAACCATAAATCAATTGTTCCGCTAATATATCATCATTTTGCCTTGTTAACAATTGTATCGTTGAATGGGAACATATAAGTACACTAAACAGTGTTGACCAGGTGATACAGTGTACAACATGGAATAACTTTGACACCAGTTTCGTGCAATTAGAATGTCAACCAAGGGATACGTTATTAGATTTCTCGATATTTCCTAATGAATTCCCAAGGGAAATAAAGACCTGTAAAGCCCAATAAGTTGGATAGCAGTAAATATTCCTGTCCCATTACTTCTTGCTAATAAATAACTTTACTTGCTTTAAAACATGACTATTGTACGAAATTAGGATATGACATTGGATTCAACAGCTTGATTGATAAAGCTAGTGTCATAATTCAAATGCTTTGATTTGACTAGGGACGTAGATCCAATATATTATGGCACAATTAATATTTATAGGCATTCTAAAATACTCGCCATCGATTTAACTTTTTATTGCAAAACATATATCGGTTATATATAAATAAATTGTTTATGGCTAATTTGCTGATCAGAAAAACACAGACCTGTATTCCCAAGTATTAACCCTTACTCGTCAACTTGACCATCAGTTACTTCAGGTACCTGCATGACTTAAATTTTCTGTGCCGTTGTGCTTTGCCTTCCTACCTTCCTGTTGTTGTGTACTGTTCAAGTCGTTTGGTGACTTTATACTGCCAGTGGCATTGCTGGTGGTTTACTTCACATATTGGACAGGCTTTTCACCATATAGGTTAAATAACTTAAAGTTCAATAAAAATGCCCAATCACCAACAAAAAAACAAAAAACACGTAAATCTCCCATGGCTTAATTTCGGTGGACTTCCGGCCAGGCTGGTCACCAACAACATTAATTTGCTCGCTTGAGATAAATAAGAAAGCTTGTTAAAAGATAAAGAAGAAAGCTTGTTCTGAGAGAAACCCTAGCCATCAGAAAAAGAAAACTCACCCTGAACCAAGTATAGACTTTTCATTGTTTTAATATATCACTAAAGGGTTTACTACTAACTCTAAACGATACGTTTTTCAGGTTGGGCTTATTTTAACCCATACCTAATATACGGGTTGTTTTGTGTTTACGTCTAAATGACTCGATATTGAGTATTGTATATAAACTACTACTCGGTTACTTGATTCAAGAATTTATAAACTACACGCGTTGATCATTATAATTGTTTTATTTAAAATTGACAGGTGCATTTTCAACGTTTCTTGTGAAGAACTGTGTTAAACTGACGACAGAATAGCGTGCATGATTTCATTACTAACTATAATCAATTTTAGAATATAAATTAATAACGTTAAGCTTTGCAGTTCCGTTAACATTATTATTTGCAACAATAACACCGGCCTACTTTGGATGGTTTTTGCTTTGTTTGTGTGACAGTTAATTGTTAACAAAAAAAGTAAACGGTAATTGCCATTGCAACAATCAGCGCTTTAGGATAACTAACTCTTCTACATACCCTTTATCTGCTTTGGAAGGATGACATGGGCGGAACCACGATCTTGTGGCTTGTAAAAATAAGATAAAAAAGTTTCGAACTGGATTTGTCAATCCTTTTTGATACTACAGATATGACTCGTTCTGAACCATAACACGTAAATCAGGTGGACACCTCTCCATCAGACGGCTTTTTCCAACTGAACGAGTGAATATATTTTCATTACGTCATCACCTTTAGACCGTTTACATGTCAAGTATACAATCTAACCAATTCAGCTTTAAATAAACCAATAATGATCCGATTTACATAATGCAAGAAAACCGGATATGGCTGACGAAACTGAGAATCTCCCGGCGTCCGAAACGAGGCGAATAAACAAACAGCGATTAATTCACATGTTAAAATAGTTCACCTGTCGCATCATGGAGACCCCTCGTTGACAAACGGAAGAAAAACTCTGTAAATCGGAGTTTCTATCGCTAGTTTGCAGGTGAAATAGTATAGGGTGTGATTATTTTGTGTTACAAGAGCAATGTGTTATAGTTATAATGCTTATCAGGTAATATAATTAAAGGCAAAAGGAAGTAGGCTTGAAGCCGACTGAAGCATTCAGACGTCGTCAATTTCAGACATTTACCAAATTTAAATTTATTCGAATACCGGATTTAAAAATTAAAAAATGTAATTTTAAAAACACACACATAAGTATGCAGTCATTGGTAGGATGTGCGAATAATTATTAATGCCAATACTACGTACTTTATGAGTTGTAACATAGCGGTTCCGAAAATATTGTGCAGAGGTGTTGAATTTAAATTAAAAACTAGATATCATAAACGGAAGAGACGGTTATAAGGTTTCCAAGTTTTTAAAATCTTATTCCTAAGCTTGATGACTATATCATGTCGCTTTTATATTTTTTAGTTAAAAAAAAAAAATGGTAAAAAACTATTAAATGCAATACAATTAAATAATTTAAAATAAAAAAAAAACATATATTGTAAATATAATAATTACATCTTTAATAGTTTATTATTCCATATACAAAACTCGATTTTCATAGAAATAGGTCTAAAAATAACCGAAATAATGAGGTTAGATTGAAAATGCACGTGTTAATCAACTTTTGAAATACTTACGTTATTGTCTTAATTTTTGCAAACTTTAAAAGTTGTAATCTACAGCATTCACTACAGACCTCTCTGATAAATCGTTCTTTACTTTCGAGTGCTTAACGGATTTTTTTCTAGCACTACACCATGATTTTGGCGGCCTGTAAATAGTTTGGTAATTTCATTATGATGTAAAAAGTTATCAATAATATAGACAAATGCTCCAAGAAGAATTCTTCAGATTTGTGGAGAAAAACACTGGCAGGTTTTAAAACGTAATGAAATTTCGCAACTTCATTTATTGAACTTTTTTTCTTATTTGAGGCCCCAGACATCTTGTAATATTGATTGGATTTGAGAAATATTAGAGGTGGAATTAAGTACATATATGTAAGTAGGACTGTTACTCACGTTAAATGCGCTATTGTAAGTCACGTGGTTTTCTATCACGTGACTGCTGAACATAGCACATTTCTTTGACCGGAAGTGACGTCATAACCATAGAACTTCGGAAAAAAATAATAACATATTCGTATTCTCCATAACAAAAAAGCTGCTATCAACAATATGCATCAGTCAGCAGACTATACCTGAAGTTAAAAGTCATATTTGACGTATCATACCTATGTCACCAATTACGTAATCTTAACAACTTTCTCAAACTTTTCATCACTGGACAAGAACTGTATACCTGCTAAATTTGAAAGTGTGCGTTAAACCGTAAAGAATTTATACAACATTTATGAAAACTTACAAAACCAAAGTGGCACAAAAATGACGTCAAAATTCAAAATTATCTCGACGATCGTCGGTATTCCAGACAGATTCTAGGCGCATAAAACAATCCCTTTTTAGCTAAGATTTACAGTTTTCGAGAAAAGTCGGGGGAAGAGAAATAAAAAAAAATAATAATAATAATCCTTCTTATTTCAATAGGTATCCAAGTAAACTTGGAAACCTAATTAAACAAAACTGTTAATGACGTTATTGGGACAATACACACTGTATTTTAGAGATACCATGATATCCATATCAGTGAATACTGGACATCAATTCAACTTGACCTCAGATACGACCACAAATGCTTTCTTGTCGATCTCAGTCTAATAAAACTCCCAAACAAACATTGATAACGTGTTTTTGATTAGGCTACGATCTATTGGAAATTCAGGTCGAATGATCTGCAGTATGATCTTGGTTGTTGAAAAATAAAGTTGTGTAGGTATCCAACCAAAATGTAGCATTGCGGTAGAGTATATCGAAGAAAGTTTCTCGGATTTTGCAACAAGGCCGAAATGCCGGGATTATAGTTTTCTTCCCTTGAATTCAAATATTTGCTTTTTACAAACACATCCATACCACGTGCTAGGGAGCTTCAAATTAATAGCATCAGAATCCCTGCTTCGACAATTTTCAACACAACAAAATGAAGATTATTTGAATAGCTCAAATGATATTGATCAAATAATATCCAAATGTCAACAAGCTTTAGATTGGCCGAAAAGAACAAAACATACACACATACCAAACATACCGAAGTACAATTACTATGATACACGCACGTCGCTGATATACTATTATTACATGTCGTTATATACACGAAGTTATACGTATGACATATTAAATAATACCCAGACTAATTAGTCCGGTAGAGCTGCACAGATGTATTTCCCTTGGGATTGGACAGAGAAGTAACGAGAACTGTGATATTAAAGAAATGATTTCAGTCGCTACAATAAACGCGCCAGTCCGCTGAATACACATGGGACTTGTTGACAGAAAACTGGATTTTAGAGATT
>JAVFBZ010168169.1:0-16781 GCA_032466195.1 Katharina tunicata
AAGTTCTTGGCGCCATGAGTTTCTATATCCGCTTTAGGGAAGAGAGTTACTTCGATAGCTATCCCGTAACCAAACATTATTGTTATCATTATGATCATGAAGATTACCATGTTCAACATCTGAAAAGAAAGAACAAGTTAACTCAAGACAGACTGGACATCAATGTCTTTGTGAAAGATCAATTGCATTTCTCAGGAAAGATAGTCTGCTTTACAAATAAACCAGATGTAATAATTTCATCATACCAGTATGAAGACTACGATTGTTCGCGGAGAGGGATTAAATTAACCGATCCCAGGAAACTTAAAAAACTTTGTAACTTCGGGACGTCTGAAATGCAGGAACGCTATTATAAAGCTGCACAACAATATTTCCATAATGTACAAAATGTTTACTAACACGTTATGCGTGCATGAGACGACTTTTCTCATTTGAGGCAAAATTAAGAAATTGTGATAACAAATCTGCACACAGGGCAAAAATACTAGTGGAAAAAAAAATCGTCATTGTGAAAATTCAAAATCGAACAAATGCGTTTTAAAAAGATGAAATACGGTTTGGAAGGATAAGTTGATATTGGGTAACTCACCATTTCTCTCATCATAACCACTTTAATACCTATCGCCCGGGATGCCAGGAAGAACCGTAACACACTAAGATAGAAGAATGCCAGGGCTATACTGAGGAACAACGTGCCCACTTCGTAGTGAATAACTAGGTGAGGGTTCCGCAAGATAAACCCCACCAGGAATAGTAGGTACGGGGCAAATATCAGTGTGGTCAAAAGCGATAGGCCACGAAATCTAAAAACCTGCAGCGAAAAAATGAGTGTTTGACTGATTAATAAATCTCTAAATTGATTGTTAGTTTGACGGGTATCTTGAGTTTATTGGCATACTTGTATTTGTCCAAAAATGATTGATTGGTTGTTCCATTGTGAGTAGGTTAAACTCAAGGTGCTTTTATCACATCACATTAACTGAAGTGCGGGTGGGACTTTTCGGTGTCCTGATCTGTATTATCTGATCTATGAGGCATCAAGTGGCACATGCGTTGTGTATCCTCTTTCGATGATTCTTTTGATGAACATACTCATATGAGTGAAATAACATTGAATTCGACTTAAACCCAAATCACAGCAAACAAAGGTGAAGTACAATACACACATTAGTTAATTTGACAAAACTTTACTTGAAGTGAGTGCATTTCTTGATAAAGACTTGTTTTATTTTTATCCCAACAGTTAAGAATGATAGTGTTTCTGACTTCGAACCAAACACGACTTGTGTATTGTTTTTTTTTTCAAATATGACCAGCGCATAATAAACACATTAACTGGCTCGACTTATAAAATATAATTGAACCACATTGTTAATTATTTGTCATAATTTAGGGACAAACCTGTGACAGTTCCTCAAGCAGGGCAGCAAACACCCATATGGCCACCAACCAGCTCAATATAGGAACTTGTTCCTCTACGCCTAACAACAAGTTAATTGTGAAAGCAGCCAGGAAAGCGGCATACGACAACTGTCAAAGAAACAAGCAACGTTTAATTATAGGATCAATAATAGAACAATGGATATAAGTTAAACGTTACATGGAATTTGTATTTCAAAGATGGCTTAATATTGAGGAGAGGCTGTGGGACAGGTAGGGAATTACGCGCCACAACATTCTTGTGATTGAAATACCTTTCCTTCTATACAGATTTTCTGCATGTCGGCGGCTTCATTCTTTCTGGTTAGCCAACTGATGTTTTATGGGTATAGTTCTATACAAGCAATTACGCGCGGTTAAATCAAATAATAAAGGAGTCTTATACCGCTTTTATAATTGAAAATATTTTTATAATATCGGTTATCCGGGCACGGAAACATAATAGTTATAATACCTGACGAAACGTTGGCCATACATGTATGTACCAAAACTTGGGTCAACTAATCAACTAAAGAGACTAAAATTGTGGTAAGCCAGACAGGTTGGCTTCAAATCCCGGTGTAATACTCTCTATATTGTTATTCAATCGACAACAATTGAACTGGACATAACTTAAACGCAATCTGATTTGATAAATTTCCGTATGTCTTTGCAGTCATAACCATTCCTGATGATTACAAATGATCAAAGACCAAAATTGAGAACATTATATACGTTGAATTAAAATTATGGAATAACTATTGACCTATATATTTTAACTTCAGGAAGGTTGCAGAGTATTCAAGAATGTAAACCTAATGGTAAAGCCATCTTACCATGAAACGGAAGTATTTGACGAATGGGGCCGTTGCTGAATTGAAGCATTTTTCTTTTATGCCTAATGAAAAAGTAAACAACATCATGTTACATTAAAAAAATTATCGGTTTGGTAACTTAAATATAATAATAGCTTTTCTTTAAAACACAAGTCATAATATGTTGAAAACCCAGTTTGAAAAATTGTGGTGACCAGACTACACGAAAGTTCACTGTTTCAACATATTTTGACTTGTGCTTAACGAAAAGTTATTGTAAAAGGATGTTAAATGCAAATTAACCTTACCATAAATTTCAAAATAGTATTTTATAAGTTAGTTTCGAACTACAAATTGAGTAATTTTTGACAAGTGAAAGGACATATTAACGTATAACAATTCAATTCCTAACACGATACCATATTTTGTTCTATCTGCAAAAACCAAGTATATCCTGTATACATGTAAAACTTGAGTAGCCTACCTTTTGCTCGTTTGTAAGTTAAACACAATCTCATTTGAAATAAAGACATCCAGAACACCTACAACAAACCAGAAGGACATTTATTGTTTTCATATCCATACATGATTATCTGTTTTAAGGTGTATTAACAAGGTTCGATTTGTAGTAATGACTTCGCCTTGTTCACAGTAATTTGATTGGTCGACATTTCTGTAAAAAAAACCTCGACCAATCAAAAGGCTGTCAATTTGGGAAATCCTCTAAATTCGTTACTACAAATAGCACTGTGTATATGCACCTTTTTGCCTGGTAGTAATAGCTTGTTTAAACGGCATTTTGAAGCTGGGTTCTTAGAAGAAAATCCATCTCAGTCGTCATATTTTTGGTAGTAATAGCCCAATATACTTTTGCCGAAAATCTGCTTGGTCGAATTTCACATTAACACATTGTTCTGTGTAAAGTTATTCTGACGGATTCAGACAGTGTTTGCATTCGTTATAGTAGGTCAGAGTTTACGCTTTGTAATTATCAACGTTATTATACCATCGATGATCAAGGTTTTGCTAAGTCGTATTTCAGTAGCTCAAGTTGTTCTAGTTTGCAAAAAGCCAGCAGCACCACCTACCTGTCTTGCGTGAATAAGCATCACCAAACTCAGAACAAAAAAGTTATGCAGATGTGTCAGTATATTTCGGCTTTGATCTTTTCAGTAGTATAAACACCAAATATAACAATTTGGCTGCCTTGTTGGGACTTTCTCTTATCTTAAAAAAATGTTTCGAGTCTGTTATTAAAACAAATACCTTCCATCGACTGTTTGCTAGATCTCCCATCCAGACTTCCTTAATGACAGGTTCAAATGACTCGTGTGACATGACGGACTGACTGTCAATAGCCATTCTGAATGAGGCCAAGTTGCCCCATGACAGGCTCTTCGTGCTCAGAATAACCCGCGTGTGCTGTATGCTGGACTTGTGATACTGATCAAGTAACTCAACAGCGAGAGTCTCAAACATACTAAATATGAAAAAGGACACATTTTTTGTAGACTACTTTGAAATAAAAGGGAAATTATCAGCTGTGTTTTACGGTGGAAGTGGGATTATTTTTCTCAGAAGATTTCCTGCCAATTAATAGATTAGAGAAAACATAACACGTAAACAACAGCAACCACAAATTAAAACTTATGTCGCCTAAGAATTTATTTTAATGAAGTAAGGTGGTACCCTTAATCCTCAACACCTTCGACCTATAAGGCACAAGTTTTAAAAAAATTCTTAAATTTATAGATGTGAGTTTGGAAAAAAAAATATAAACGTTCAGTTAGTGTAAGTCTAAACGTCATAAAAAATTGAAGATTATGTTTCTACACTGCTCAGACTTTGAATAATATGTAGTTTGTTAAGTGGTAAAGGGATCAAATTTGTTCATGATTTAGGGTAGAGCAAATGATGGATTTTACACGAACCAACAAACAAGCAACAAATGATTGGCGTCCAGTTATGGGAACCATGAAACAAAAACAAGATAAATAACAGATTTCGGACAACACGATCCTTTCATAGATCGCCTAAATATTTTTTGGTGACATACACAATTCAGTATAGAGTGGGTTTTACACAAATAACAAAACAAGCGTAATTAGCAGCGGAACTTACCTAGCATGTTGTTCAAGTCCTAATTTTGGTCTTTGGAATTTCTTGGCTTGCTGACTCAGAATTTTATAACCGACTAGAGCTGCTAGCAAAGGTTCCTGTAAAAGGTAAAAGTTTGCATTGTTTTCATCATTTGTATATAACGGTCCGTTGATTCACTTCGGTGGAATATAGCTGCTATAAAATTCCCTATTAGGATGGCGAGACAGTTTAATGATTATAAAGCTGCCACGTCAAATCTTTGCACTGCTTGTGGCTTTCAAATAATTAGATGGGTGATTGGTCTACTATAGAAGAATTTGCGTAACAGCTTCTTGGCGAGACCTTTAAAAGTTGTGAGTTTATCATTACTTATAAAAAACACTTTTTTTTAATTACTTCATGGGGCATGCCGAAGTTAATATGTAAAGAACCGTGTTCAAGTTACGGATACGATGTCATAGCTTTAATTTTAAAGAAAGACAAAAGACTGACCGGAACCTCTTCCCACAACACCCTGGAAACACTGTCTCTGTTGCTTAGCACCGACCAGAGAAATAACTGCACTATCTTCTCTTCAGTTGATGTAAAATGTTCACCTGTAAAAGGAAAATATATTCAAATGTCTTTAATTTTAATTATTTTAAGTACAGAAAAAAGAAAATGCGACAATGATTTTATATTTTTTCGGACAAAGACAAAAGTTCGGGCGATGGTTGGTTTTTACCGGCCAACATTTAACCAACACTGGAATATTACTTAAGAACAAAATATATTTTCTATACCTGATCTTTGGAAATAGAAGCCAATAGATTCCAAAGGTGGATACAGATTCTTCAATAATTCTGTGATATCCGCATACGAGACCTGTAAGATGAAACAGACAATGTAAATATCTGTTTTATTGCATCTCACAAACCCGAGTACAAGTTCATAGATCCATATTTTTAGTATAACTGACACAAATAAGGCCCTGCGTTAGTGTCTTACGTGGTGACAGATTGACAGTCTTCACTGGAGTTTTAAAAAATCATACGTAAATTTTAATGAAAACATTTTTTCGTTTAGTAATGCTTGTTATGCCAAAGTAACCTGATTCGAATCACCATAGAGGCATCATTTTTCATATCTGTACATTTTTACATTGAAAACACGTTCAGGACAATTTAGGTAATCTCCTTCACAGAGTGCTTAGTTCAGTTATTAAGTTATTTGTTCAGTACCACTTGTGTATTATAACAACCATTTATTACAAACCAAATTCCAATTAATTCCACTTTCGTTGTCTTTTTGTAAATTTGTTATAATGCACTTCACTTCACACTTTCAGAAATTACCCTGTTCTTGTATAAAGCAGAGGAAGAAGTCCGGTCCGCCAAAGGTGTTATTTATACCTTACAATCCATCAATTTACTTCAACAATGTTCATAACATGCTTAAACAAGTATAAGACTGAGTAAACGTACCTTCCATGGAGCCTTTTCTGCATCAGGGTACATTATATTCTTAGACTGCTAAACAGGGAAGAAAGTGTTGAAAATGAAGCAATAATATTTCACTATTATAATATTCCGTTATAGGGTAAATTATCAAACAAATTGATTAATTAAAAGTCGTTCAGTTAGACGAACTAATAAAAAAATATTTACAAGTCCTATACAAGAAAACTCACCATATAACAAGATAGGTCGACAGTTGAAAATCCATCTCAGTCATCATGTTTTTGTAATTTACCCAGCTTCTAAATGCCACTCAAAGAAGAAGTTATGCAAACAGAAATTGGTGTTTGATGCACTACTCTTTGTAAATTCATTAACAATGAACGATGTGTTATGAGAAGAAAAAAATCAATAAGTACCTAAATAGAAACTTAAGTCAATACCTGATACAATGACTGTATATGGGATACCTTCAGAATAGAGAGTATTTGTGTCAGAAAATGTCGCGTAAATAAAGCGTTCTTTAACATCTGCCCCAGAATTTTTGGTTTCTGAGAAATTTGAGCTTCAATGCCCACATCTTGTAACAACTGAGGGAAAGAAAAACACATAAATTGTTATGTAAAAAGCTTTCTTTTGAAGTCTTTTTGGTGGTGGTCTGCAGGGTGACATCTTATGTCGATGTTTTTTCTTTCTCACTCTATTTGTATTTTACGTTGAACACTGAGAACAAAATGCTGCTATTATAGGACATTTTTTTAGAATATAAGAACCATTGATTTAATTGAAACTCCAAGAAAATTGATTAATTATTGATTGTGTAAATGATTTGGTAACGACTTACTGCTTGTGATAATGTTTGGAGACTAGTAAGGTCAAGGTCCCATGCTAAGAAGGACGATATCTTATCTTTCGCGTTCAGTTTTGAACCTGTAAGATAAAAAATGAGGTGAAGTTTCAATTCTCACAAAAATTTACACAAGACATTGACTTCATCAGAATAGGGAAAAATAAATGGACCAAAAATACTATTTTTTCTTTTGTAGTTTGCACAAACATACAGTTTACTTTATCCTTATTGTTCTAAAACGTATGCAATCAAAACTGGCATGTTTACCTCTTAACGCTGATTTTAATATGGCAATTTGTAATGATTGAGGGTTCGTCATTTCACAGAGTTCGAATTTCCTGAGAAGATCCGGGTTATTTCTACAGGAGACCACAATCTTCCTGGCGAAATGTTTAACTGTAGAGGCTTTGGTTTCATCCGTGTCAACATCCTCATCTTTAATACTTTCATTATCACTGTGAACAGAAACGTTGTGTATTTAAAATATAAATGTAAAATGTAATGACTTTTAAGGTAATTTAAATTAACATTTTTAATAACACTTAATCCTCAATAAATGCAACTCGAAGGCCACAAGT
This sequence comes from Katharina tunicata, assembly GCA_032466195.1. NCBI lineage: Eukaryota > Metazoa > Mollusca > Polyplacophora > Chitonida > Mopaliidae > Katharina > Katharina tunicata. The sequence continues at coordinate 7,199 of JAVFBZ010168169.1, forward strand.
TTAAGTAATATATTGAATTAATAAGTTTGGAACTAACACTTAATTTTCTGGAAGTTTTTATGTCTGAAATTCATGAAAATTCCAAGATTGTGTTTCTATACTTCTTAGCCTCTTTAATGCCAGTACTTTGTTAAGCTGTCTAATATGTTGAAAACTTAGGGTAGATAAGAATTAGAAAGGTTTGAAAACGAGAAACCCATACGAGGATTGGGCTCAGCACCTTCATCAAAACTGATTATATCAGATCACGAAATTAAACTAATACCTCGCAATTAATTCTGGCAATTTGATGCCGGATGCTTCCAACTGTTGAAGTTAAGTTCTGGTTTGTATTATGATTTCATTTTACTTATTTTTTAGTACGACCATACCAGTATCTGAACAAGTGAAACAGAAAGGTTATTGTGGTAGCCGGAATGAATAACGTCCACATAATTTACAAATTTATTTCCATAGATCTGGACAATAGTAATGCCTCCTGGCTTATTAACAGGTTAGTTTTTATACTTTTTAAAAAACAATTCAGCCTTTCATGATATTATGATTATTAAAAATTTCGAAAAAAAGAAAACAAGTTTTTGCCCAAGAACAAAGATATGCACCAGGTTTGAGAATCGTCATCTTCCATGTACTCGTCCATAGATTCAGCTAAGACGTCTGCAGCTCCACCTGTTCCCTGGAGGAAGAAACACGCTACGAATTATTCATATTATAACAGTAATATGTTTTCCTTATAAATTCCTTCGAGCCGCGATGTGACTCAGTGATTAAAGCATAACTTGGTGATATCACTCCGCTGTCCCGTCTGAATTGAGAAAACTGGATGGTTAAATTTGGATTGGCGTCTACCTAAAGGACATTATAGATATACACAGATTATGATACAAGGAACTAAATCAGTAGGTCACCTCTCCACTTCGAACGGCGTTTCCAAATGAATGTATTGATCGATTTTCCCAAAGGCATTGCCTCTAAACAAAATAGAGATCCAGTCGTTCTTTTGGAAAAGCCTTTCGAAGCGGAAAAGTCCATATTGATTTGGGTGATGTGTTTCAGAACGTGTGTATATTTATAGTGCTTTAAGTTTCCATTAGGTGGCTGCACATCCAATTTAAAAAAAAAACTGCTTTCGTTACCATTTTAATTTTTTTCTCGATTGTGTATGCATCGCAAACTTAACAATCAAGCAAAAACAGTAATACTTATAATGAAATTTATTGATTTACTATTCAACTCTTACAAGTTATAGGAGACCGTTTTTGATCGACCCAAGTTCAATTTACCAAATCAGTCGAATATACACGTAGACAATACGAGGCAATTACACACCGACTATACATTGTCCTCATTGGAATAAAATACCTTTAAGTACAACATTAAACATGCAAATAAATAGATAAATATAAATTTATTATTTTGGACAGAACTTCATATCTGAGTCCTATCTGAGATATAATTTATTACACATCCGTTTTGAATCTAATAAAGCCATTTTAACCGATAGCACAAATTTTACTTCTACCCAATTTACCTTAATGACAACAATAAGTCAATGTATTCTGTGTTCCCATGGTCCTTTATACCTAACTAATTCTGATCCAATCATAGAAAAAAATGGTAGCACTTTAAGAATTAACTAGTATATTTTGGAACAAGCTTTCGTAAATATACAATTTACTTCTTCATATGTATACAAGAGAATGCATATAAACCCATATATACAGCTAGTGGTCAATGAAGAACAATGGACACAGTTGACATGCTCCAACCAACGGCTACTAACAATAGATAGATAAACAAGACAAACTAAAACTTAAAGACAAAAACCAAACCGCAAATACCTGCATGACCAGCACGGGAATGTTGTTCTGAACAGCCTGACGAATTGTCTGCAAATCAGACAGTTCACCACCGAGCAATAACTTTACCACAGGCAAGGGACGAAACTCTATACATTAAAATAAATTACAGATTTACACCTCCAGCTTTAAATCATAACATACAAATATATGTTGATTCCGTGCATATATATGTTACAAATAAATGTGTTACCGTATATACTGTATATGCACAGAATAGACCAAGGTATATCGAAAAGTCCCATCTCTCAAAGAAAAGAAAGATACGATACACTCCGACGTCCTATTTCTTTAAGTAACATTTATTTCTTTATTTCATTTCATTAATTTCACCAGAAATATTAAATAGAGTTAAAATTCATTTAAAGAAAATACAAAAATAAATATATGTTATTGTATATGATATTAAGAAAAAGAATTCTGGAGGGATCAGAAGCCCCAGCGGGGCTTATTTTATCCCCTTTAAGTTATTGAAGAGATTATTAGATATTGTAAACGTGTAAATAATATAAATATTAAGTAAGTGTAGTGTAAGTGAAAATAATGTATAAACTTATAAATAATTTATATAAAAAAATAACAAATATACAATACAAATAGTATTAAGGAAGGGAAGCCTCAACCAGACCGAAGTACTTAAAGTAACATAAGCACTCAACATTAGGGCTTTACAACAAATTCTGATTGCCTTGATTTTAACCAACTTTGAAGTTTATGCATAAATTAAGACAATTACTTTGAAATGAAAATTATTAGTTGGTACAAGGCTAGTAATAATCAGGAGAAATCATGCCACAGTTCAAATTCAACGTAAAGAAGGCCGGCCAATAGTCCTCATATGCCTCAAGTAAAATTTATGAACTCTCCCGGTTCATGACCTTATATGGTTACGTTAAGAATTGGAATAGCGGAAGTGGGCGGGGCTACTTAAGGTTTGACTTGGAGTAGCGTCGGTACATCTAATGATGGCTCAGTAATGACAGCTGATTAACACATCCACATAATAATATTCTGCCAGGAAATTCAATTTTTTTTCTTTATTATAAAAATCTTCAACTTACAAATTTGATATTGGAATTACTGGAAAGCCTCTAACTTTTACTTCGTGGGGAAAATATAAATTTTTCATAAGATTCTGTGATAACGCAAACTTCAGAAATAGTGAGTGCATATTATTATTATTTCTTTTATTTCAGACTCAATATACTGTAGGTCCATATAAAAAATAAGTATGCATACAATTATATATGAAGAAAGTAGGTGCTATGCACTATAAATATAAACAGTGTAAAAAAAGATTATTTGGCATACAAACTTTGGCGCCAAGCATTAAACAGCGGAGAGGAGATAAATAAATACGACGTTCTTAATTTGAGTAAAAGCAAGTTTCGCTCTTTTCTGTTCTTGTCATAAACGAGTAAATATGTTTTCGCATCAGAGCATCAAGTGATATCACGTGATATATCACACAATTATATGTCCAATATATACATATGATTGAACAAAGTTTAGGGGTTTTCCACATAGTTTAACAGAAGGCGGATGGAAGCCTTTGTATCTCTTTGGGGTAACTAACATACATACGGTCTTTTTACAATTATACTTTACATCGAGAGATTCAGAAAATTTCGAACACGTGTCTAAAAGCCTCTGCAATGATTTGGCTGATGGGCATATAACACAAAGATCATCCGCGTATAATAAATGATTGAACAGAGTTCCGGCGATGTTTCACCCGACGTTAGCACTAGAGAGAGCATTGTCAAGGTCATCAAGATACAGAGAAAACATAAAAGGAGACAAGATCCCACCTTGCCGGACGCCATTTGATACAGTAAACAAATCAGAACACGAGGAGCCCCATTTAATTACAAAACGTTGTACATTAAACCAAATATGGAGTAATACACAATATAAATAGGTACACCACGATGAATGAGCTTCCTAAGCAGAGTCCAATGATTCACACGATCAAACGCTTTGCTAGCGTCCATAAAACAAAAAAATACAGGACTTACATTGCTTTTAAAGGAGTTCAATGTCTCTTTCAGCACATAAATTCACTGGTGGAGTGACCTGGCTTAAACCCGAATTGATAATGGGAACTTGATAGTCCTGATTCACAGCGCAGTATGACAACAGTTTCCAAAACCTTAGATATCACCGTGGCCACAGCTATCGGCCTGTAATTGTCTGACTTGCTTATGTTGCCATGTTTGTTTTTTAATAATGAGCACAATAGCTACGTGTGTTAACTTTTCCGGTATGAAGCCATGTTTGATAATTTTGTTTAAACAAAGGGACAAATAAGGGACAAATATGCTACTTTAAGATCATCGTATTTTGTTGAAACGTAGTTTCGACAATACTTTGTCTACTGTTTTTGTGAATTTGCAAGTTTTTTTGAAATGAGATTTCAATACTATTTTTTAAGTTTACACTGATATAAGTTTTTTTTTTATCCGTTTCAACAATTTTTTTCTTTCGAATCAAGATTTATCTAAACCAAATCGACAACCTTCTTAACTCTTAGTTTCGCATGGCTGCATAATTTTTCATTTCGTTGGTTTTCTCGTCTTTAAAGTAACTTATACTACTTTTGTTTTCATTAAAGTTACAAACCCATTCGAGCTTGCTCAACCAATATTGTTTCCATTCTAACGCAGAGGTCTTGCTGCTGAGTCAGTTGATTTAAACTTTTTTCGAAGAAAATAAACATTGAGTGACCATTCTCCAGGTATGATTTGTTTTCATCGCAGTCCCCAATGGTTTTTTTCTGAAAAGAAGTACAATAAATTCGTAGTTGTTTGTTTGATTGGGGTTTAAAGCCGTACTTAATGTTATTTCACTCTTATGTTTGCGTTCCAGCCAATTGGTGAAGGAGAGCACCCCACGACCCTGGCAACACAAAATACACCACAGTACATTTACAGGACGAAAAACAGGACACCAGAACAAATCGGCTTCCTGATGCCCCATCAGATCAGAGAGCACAAGCGCACTCATCCACCCGTAGGTACAATGAATAAGATTCATCAGAACTTATCGTCGAAAAAGTTTCCATCTTTATAAGAAAACAAGGTGAATACAGCACAAACTTTTTGAAAAATTTAATAACAATCCCTTCACAGCTCTCACTACCTGACTGTTTCTCGGTTTAGCGAAAGTTACCATTTACCCCAACTAAATTTCCCTAGGGTCTAAATGCTAGCTTTATGTAGTCATCACTACATTTATTTACCTCAGAGCGCCTCAGAAGCGGTTTGTCCCAGTATGCCACCCCAACAGCAGGCACTGTGTCAGATCTCCGCATTCGGTGGGATTCGGAGACAAGGCGGTTCAAGGCATGGTCTACACCGTTTGTGATAGTCCAAGCACCTTGCAAATAAACAGTTAGTGTATAGTATTCCTACTTACATACTTATCTTTTGTTGTAAACAAGTCATATTTTAAACATGCGTATTAATCTGGAAACTGTCAATAATTTTATATAGCTGCATTGTTTGTAATCTTTGCATTTTCTTTGTACATTGTGCTATTATTATTGTTATCAACCCTGGAATTGGACCAATTTGGTCTGTTGGATGTTGAAATAATTCAAATCAACAAAAATATGTAGATATTGGCCAAGCAAATTTTCTAATCGATAATCCAAGTAAACACAAACTCATACTGATCGAAAAACAAAACAACACCAAACGTATAAAATTGTGCAACATGACCCGTAACCACATACTTTTTGAGTATTTAAACACCTTTGATTTTCATGAAATTGAAAACAATTAAAGATTAACATAATACAAAATGACATTATTATCTTCATCATTGTAAATATCGGCATGGAAAAAAGTTAGAAGGCATTCTAATTCCCCTTAACTTTAAAGCGTACAAAGCAGTCTCTATCTTAACCTCAACTTGAAAAGAGTATTAATTCATTTATTTATTTGATTGGTGTCGTGTACTCAAGAGTAATTCACTTATATGACGACTTTCCCATATATCAAAGGTGCGCAGGGGGATTCGAACCTATTCCGGGTACAGCGAAAGGGACTCAGCAGTCCAACCCTCAACCGACTGAGCCCCAGCGTGGACCCTGCTTCAGAAGAGAGATTGAATTAGGCAATTGCAGCCCTACCGGTAGTCCTCAATGTCAATGATAGGCTGTTTCGGAAAGCAGTAATAATCCACTCTGAGGAAATATCTTCATTGAGATCACCAATCACAGACATAACCAGACCGGGCTCCTGGAATTGAAGTTTTACAGTCAACGTCTTGATGGGTTCTACCATGAAGTCCGCCTGGGCTTGATTGTACAAAACAGCGTACTGCAAAGTAGGAATACACAAAGATTACAATCAATCCAAAACCAAATCTCAGAACAACCATTATATAAATGAATTCCTTTTGACGTGGTTAAAGATTGTTTTCAAAGACAAGATACCGAAAATCCAACTTGTTTTGACATTTCTTCTCCAATAATGGAAAAACAAGCAAACAACGTGAATCATGTTACATAACTTTAACGGACTTACATCTATGTTTTGTTTTGTTACGATCCAAGCTTCTTAATTGAAACAAGTTAAACTTGAATAACGTTTTCTTCATTCTTGTATTTGGACTTCCGTACATATGTAAACATTGTTTTATATTAATTGATGAAACTGACTAAGTTAGACACAGATCTACGACTGTTTATAATTTTCCCGTCAAAATTTGCAATTTGAAACAATACCCATGTTATACGATAGTCAGTTTATGCCTAATTTTCAGATTGCATGAAAACAAAATGATCCTTGATTGCGGAAACATGTGTACATAATATTGTCCAAGTAAAGTTAAAAAGACTTGTGCAGTTTATTGTTATTAAATCGTTTTTGACACACTTTCATGGAAAATTGCTACCGGAAATCCCACTTCCTTCAAGCAAGGGGATTTGATTTATGATTTATAAATAAAAAAAATTGAATGAAGATTCTTAAACATTTGCCAGTACCTTGGGGGTTTGTAGAAACAATGACAAGAATTGAATGAATTATGTTCTGTTCATTTTTGAAAATTGAATATGTACAATAGACACTTAAAAAAACATTTGTGGTCAGCATCTGTGTTTAAGGATATCAAACAGAGCCATGAAAAAGATCGAAATACGAGAAACGCACCCCAAATGACCTGTGTCCCGGAAACTTGGAGAACTTGACTGAACAGCCATGAACCATCCCCTCGCTCTGCAACCAGAAGAAAATGTTGTTTTTAAACACATGCTCACTATATTTGTTTGCATGGGGTTTTACGCCGTAGATTAAGACCAATTTACACCGGACGCGACACGACAGTCGCACCACTCCGTAAACAACAGAACAGTACTTATTATGTGACACAGTTCACACTGGAAACGGAGCATCACTGTCGAGACAGTCGCCTCCAGTTTGAACTGTTTTATTTGGAAGCGACTCGAATTATGTCGCTCTATTATTATCCAATCAGTTGCGTTAAATGTATTTTCTTCGATTGCAAATATTTCCCACCATGGTTGCAGTACATGGCATTTTGAACCCCAGCACAAGACGGTGATTTTTCGAAAATTTTATTGGTGTCCGACTATCCAAAGCTGTGCGACAAGACTGATTGCAGCTTCAATCGATTTAGTTCGTTAAGCTGTTCGGAATTTGCAATATTTCGTTAACCTTCATGGGAAACCCAGAGTTGTCGCGTCACGTCCTGTGTGAATTGACAATTGACTGCTAGTTCAGCAAAAAAGTAGTGCCACTGTCGCGTCCAGTGTGAATTGGCCTTTAAGGTCATTCTGCGCATATGACGGCGTTTCAGATCAATGGGTGTATGAACCCAGTTTCAACGACACTGTCAACAAAGAAGACAGCACAATAGATTAACAGAAAAACAGAACACCACAACAAATCGGCTTCCTGGTGCCCTTTAGCTCACACAAATATCTGTGAAGGGAATCCTGACATTTTACTGCGTACATATTAATATATTTTAGATAAAAAGGACACTATTTCGGAGTCCCTGTGTCAGTGCTTACCGTAGAGAAAGATTCGCAGCCAAATAAAAAATCGTTCGTTCTACCGTGAGCCCCTGTAGCTCAGTCAGTTAGGGGGTTGGCCCTTCTAGCCAAAGACCCGAGTTCGAATCCCGGTGGAGCAAGCACAATTTTCTTTCTCTACATTTATACAAAAATATATATTATAGTACGAAAAATTCACTTGGTTGGTTCCATAAATGACATATTGTTAGAAGCTGGATAGTTGCATAACACATGACGATATGGATGCGGACTTCACTCAGACTTAAACAGTAATCTGTAAAAACAATTGATTCAGAAAGTATGTTATAATATAGGCTGATTATAGTCCATCTAGTCGGTTGATACGCCAACAACCTTCAATATAGAACACAACTCATAAAATAGGCTCATACCATTTAGGCCACATACTCACTTTTTCATGATGCCTGGTGTCCGAGACCGTGTAATGTTCTCGAGTTGGAATTCGTAACAGGGGGAACACAGAGGACAAGGGCCGTCCAGTTTTGGCTGGAAGAATTTCCATCCCAGCATTGTCACCTGCTATAAACAGACAAACATATGGACTAATTGAGCTAGTAAACAAAAGAATTGTGATTGATTGACTGGTGGAATAACGCACATTAATTACAACTAATTAAATGATTGATTCCCTAGTCGAAGGCATACGCCACTGAATGAACGAACAATGAAAGAAGAATAACAAAAAAAAAAAAAAAAAAAAAAAACGCAATCACATTTTTGCTAATTATTGCATGGGTAGTTATTTGACTAAAACTGACTTAATTAACATACTTTATCTGACTAAATTAATGGTACTAAAAACCAAGTAGTTAATCCATTGATTACTCGGTTTGTTGAATAATACGCTTTTTAAACAATACATCGATTGTATAGGTTTATAATATTGATTGTTTCTTTGATTTAATTGATTTACATAAAGATTAATTGATTATGTTATAAAAATGAGACAAGCAGTTGAGCTCCTGCTGTATTGAAAAGCAGGAATCCACAGAGTAGACATTTAAATTATTTTATTACAATTATTCATGTATGGTTCTAGGTATAAACTTTAATTCTTATATCGATAGCCTTGCTCCATACTGTTGGAATATAATACAGGTATATAAGTGAAATAACTGTGTAAACACCAATCAAAGAAAAAGAATAGTCTGTATATAATCCTATTTTACCGGGCTATATTTGGCATTTGACTGTACTATTATTCATTTATTCTGTTTGGAGGTTAATGTCGTTTATTTAATATTAGACATCAGTATAAACTTCTTTACACATAAATATATGATTGTTAACAATATTTGACATTTGACTGTACTATTAATTCATTTATTCTGTTGGGAGTTCTATGTTGTTTATTCAGTACTAAATCGTAGCTATCGGTATAAACTTCTTTACACATATATAGGATTATAAACAATATTTGACATTTGACTATACTATTAATTCATTTATTCTGTTAGGAGGTCTGTGTTTTTTATTCACTACTAAACCGTAGCCAACAATATAAACGTTGTTACACATATATATATTTTGTCAAGAGTAATCACACTGGCACAGGGATATCGACTAATTAAAGTCGACCTATTAACTCATGTTCTAGATCAATTCTCAGAGACAAGTTTCTAGATAGACCTGAATCTCGAGTTGTTCTGGATAACCT
>JAVFBZ010168180.1:0-16779 GCA_032466195.1 Katharina tunicata
GTGCTATGACGATCATAGCGTGTCAAAATGAAGGCTGATAAAAGTCAATACAGTTATTAAATCTCTTTGTAAAATCGGTGAACATAACATGTACGGAATTATTGTGCACATTTAAAGTTCTGACAGTCATTTTAAATAAACCCGTTTTCCAATACATTCCTGCCAAAATGGAATGGCTATAGTCTTAATAATGTATTACTTTGTGACATCAACGTATTTTGCTTAATATATTTAATTTTTATTGTCATATATAGCTTAGCTTGCACACAACGATGATGACATTTTAAGTTTTTTGTTTAAATGTACGCGCCTCTATCACTTATTTCGTGACAAAATATCACGGTCTTGCCGACCGGATTCGAAGTGACGCAAAAGGGCGAGTAGTTGGAGGTAGTCGGCTTGGTGTGACATAAGCCGCGTTTACACGGGCATCGAAAAGGTGAACTAAACTGAGCCGGCTCTGATTCGCATCAGAGTTGGCTTTTTTTAGTTCGCCAATTAATAACGGCTGGCGGTAACACGACACTTTTGAAAGCCCAGTCAGCAAGCGTCGCGAAAATCTTGGCACACTGCCAGTTAACTTAAATGAGCGGCTACACAATGGTTAAACGTCACGGCATTCCAAGAAAACGTCACGACATTCCAAGAACGTCACCCGTAAGTGAACTAAACTGACGCGGATTATTGTTTACGCATCAAATTCGGTGGGCCAAAAAAGACGGACTATTCTGATCCGAATCGGATTTAACCCACTTTTTTCTGCCCGTGTAAACGCAAACATAAACCGGCTCAGACAAGTTTTGGCCGTGTAACCGCGGCTATACCAGAGGTGCGTTTGTGTTATCCGTGCATATCTCCTTATTTGGAAAATAATTTCTGCAGGTACGGAAAATCGTCCGGAAATAGCCGAAGCTGTCCGGCTAGATGTTACAATTCAAAGCACATGTTGTCAAATGCTAACACTAACCCTAACTCTAACCTTTACCCTAACACCTAGCCCTTAGTCCTTTTTACAGATTGATTAATGTTTAACTTACCCTAACCTTAAGTGCCTTTTACAGGTTAATTAAATTTTAACTTTGAAAATGTTCAGTTGTTAAATTGTTGTAACATCTACGAACAAGTCATTAAATCACCGACAAAACTACAAGAGTTGTCGTTCGTTCCACTTTAAGCAAACAATTCCATTGGCTTTTCCAAATGAGGAGATATGCACGGATAACACAAACGATCATATGATACTGTCAAATCCACTCGGAACCATTTGGACGTGTTCAATCGCAGTCGCATTGTTGCGTGACGTCATCAAATCCAAGGTATACTGTCAGAAGAAATGGGCGCAGTGTCGCATAAACACTGCCCATTCTAGTAAAACATCGCATATCTCCGGTACCTTTCATCCCCTCGGATTATTGGCTTTAGTATAATGATTTGTTTAGCCCATTAGCGATTTACCGCTGCAGGCAATACTTGTATTGCATGTAGATAAACGTATCCTATAGGATATCAAGTGCATTCCGCGTCAATAAAAATCGACATAGCAAGTAACAGCAAAGACAATGAAGAAATAAAATAGAACTATTTAGCATAACCTTAAGTCGAAATGACCAATGCAATAAGTGAATCAAGTCATATGAAAGAGTTAAAAATTTCTTCATAGGTCGATTAATCAGGTCAAGCGTCAACAGCATGGCTATGACGTTCACATATATATTAAAAATGTCTAGTCATTACATACAAGGTTCATCACCGAAGTATATCAATAGAGCGTTTTATACCAACGGAACGCTGCCTAACTCTACAGACTAGGCACAACTGTACGAAGTCGGCTTTATTTGACATTGTATCTTTTGCCATTTGTATCTTACATGCTAATACAACACATTTGTGGGTAATATCCAGAAGAAAAGACACCTTCTCAAAGTCCCTGTGCTTACTGTAGAGAATGATTCGAATCCGTTACCTGGATAAAAATACGGTCGTTGTGCCGTGAGCCTCTGTAGGTCAGTCGGTTAGAGTGCTGGTCCTGATAGCCAGAGACCCGAATTTGAATTCCAATGGAAGCAAACAAAATTTTCATTATTTACATAAAAAAACTCTATATTTGCATTTACCCGACACAGTGTCCGTAAGGACAATAACAAGTACATGTTGTCATGCCCTTTGTACACGATGATTTGGGTTAATGAACATTTATTTGGAAGCTTGGATGTCAAGAATATTGGCGAATTGTCTGTGTATTTAGTAGAGCGTTCAGTGTGCATTCAGTAACACTGATTGACGTATGCTGAAACCTGGTAGATTGCAGATATTTATTACAAAAGGGTTATTCAGATCTATTGTAAATACAGTTAATCGAATGACAGTCTTCCTCGTGAGTGTTGGTTCACAATTAACGTGGGATCTGATCTGACCAGGCTATCTGTGTTTATAGTTCCAAGTGAGTGAAACGTTTCGTAAGTCTGATGGATTATATCCGTCCAATCTTACTCGTCTATCATCTCATCTTATTACAATTTTGTGAAATGATAATATTGAAGAAGACATTAATCTGTCAAAAAGTGAAAGAACGAATGAAAAAGGAGTTATTTATTATTCTTCTAGCCCGCATTTTCTGTTCTGTCTAATGGCTTGTGAAGATAAAGACCACATGAACGCAGTACTATAACATTAGTCTCTGTTAGTTAATGAACCTTATTTCCCCTAATGTTTCAGATATGTGGTTAGATTTACGGGACTGATATCGGCAGTTCTGGAACCATGTATTAGGCCATTACCAGCTGCCAAAATCAGAATATATTGAGATGGATGTCATCCCAATGCACTATCAGACTACCCATATATCTACATGTAGCCTACCGACGTCTAGCATTTAAGACACAATCGTAAAAGAAGAGTACCTTCAGGAAATGGTCGGTATGGAGTAGAACAGTATTTTTATGCCGATTTGAAATGCCTGCATCTGATTTGAATAAGTTGTACACAATGGGATTTCTGTATAAAAAGGCATCCTCTTATATGTTCAACTGTTCGGGCCTGATACATTTTATTTTATTCTTTTCATGACGACCGCTAATGGCCGATTTTTGTTAACCGTCATTCTCTACAATTTGACTTTGGCTTTAACAGATAATTGGAGCTGTTCAAGGAGTGAAGCAAATAGAAGGTGGGGGATTGTTTTTTTTTATATCAAATACCTAAACCGTAAGAAAGTCAACTGTTTCGTCTACAAATTTCCTATCAGCTTCAAGGTCAATCTTCCCAGCCTAGAATGGTTATAAACAGCAGTGAAGATTTGTCTGAAAATGATCTTTCCATAGTTTTTATGAAAGTAAAAGCTAGATCTGTCAAGAAAATAAATTCAAGAAAAGATAAAAAAGATCACGTGTTCTGTAATTCTTAAATTTAAAACGAAAGCAATACATGACATTTCATGCAGAAGCTTATTTAGGCAATCAGGCATCTAAAAACTTTCCTTTCTTACATCGGGCATAAATCAATATTCTCCTTGCCCAACCTATTATATCCGCCTTGTGGATGACCGCATAGTTACAGAGACTTGTGTCTATGTGTCTTTCTGTTAATTTCGTCCCTTCTAATTCTGTGGCCATTCAACCTAAATGATCAGGTGAAGCCCAATCAACTTATGGCTTAGCTCATTTCTTGCACTGTGAATATTTTTGTTTTCTAGTTTAAAGCTTGGTATCACAAAGTGATAGACGTAAACTCACAATGAATTGCCGTTTCGGCTTTTAAGCAATAAACCATAAATAAGTCTTATATTTTCCTGTCTAGTTCTCAGTCGACTTATGGGCTCTCTTTTATTGTTAGCATGGCTTGATATAATATGTACTCAGGAAACTTTCTTAAAGCCTCACATAATTTCCTTGTTGTCTGGCTGTAATAGTATTGATAGAGATATTAAAAGGGATAGTTTGGCCCCGTGTCTAGTGTTAACGGAAACAGATTTAATTTATATATATACTAGTATAAGATATTTAAAACTTGCTGTATCTTCGACGGAGTTGTGCGGAGATAAATTTCAACTGTTGGGGAATTGACAGGTTACATTTCAACAATTAATCGGTAATATATTTAATGGACAATAAAGTTCTGAATGCTACATCTTCCACACTGCTAGATACACACACTAGTAAATTGTCATGTATCTATTTGACTTTATGTGCCTGTGAGAAGTTTTCATTTTTATTCATGAGGAGTCTTTTTCATGTTCCATGGAAACTTAAAACAAGCTAATCGGGATTTAGTTGGCAATGAGAGCAAAAATTACGTTACGGACGACATAGCTAGTGAAAATGTCGAGTCAAGGCCCATTGGTTAGTTCTATAAATACCGCTGCTTTGTTGACAATTCTGAAATACTCTGGAAAAGTACATTCGCTAGTAAGAGAGGCTCCAATAGTGCTGCTAGTGCACCACAGTGGTAGCCGGTAATATAGGGTTCGCCGTACGAGTCTGTAATCGGATATTTATATATCAAAAGCTAGAGCTGAAGCCTAATGAATTATCAAATTCACACCTAGAAATAGCAAGAATATGTTCCGAATTAATAGGTAGGCCTTCGACTAAACAAGTATAAAATAAACTAAACACTTAAAATTCACACTTCTTAATTGTGAGTTAAAGTGTATGACCCATGGCGTCAGATACTGTTAAGATGACAATCAAAATGCGATATCCCAGATATGGAATGATTTTGCCTAAATATAAATTTGTTCTTTACCTTTACGCACGTAAAGTAATGTTTAAGTTTGGTCAAATGAATAAACAATAATAATATTGACACGATAAATATTTATTTCGTGATGTTTAAAAAGCTATGGCTCCTTTTTGATTAAAAGTAAAATACGATTACAAATATCATATAGTTTTAAAAATATGTATTCTGACCCGTAAACAGTTGCGACGAAGGTATGAACAATTTCCTGAAACACATTAACTCCGTATAAATTTAACGTGACTCAGAAATGTAGTATTAATTTATGGCCATGACGGAAAGAGACAAATAGGTTTCTGATTCAAGAAGCCGTACGATGACATGTGATAATTTGATATAACTTGTACCATACTTGTCAGGAAAACGTGCGCTGATTACACAAGTGTTTGTTTTTCTCTATCCTGTCAAAATGGTTTCATTAATCCGGATTAGTTTAATTTCAACTCTGTTTTTGATGTGACCCAAATGATCGTGGTGTATTTAAAGATTCATAAACGCAGTAAAACGTTACAAAAGCTTTGAGAATAACGAGGATTGAAATTGATAATTTGTAAATGGTTCGGTTAACCATAATAGGGGGTTCACTGGGAAATTTAAATTTGTTTCAAACGTTCCCGAGTAACAAAGTTAACTCCTACTACTTAGGGAACGAAACAACTGCGCTCTACGAAATGTGACTTAATCATAAAATTATAATCCATATTTCGGGTTTTCACCTTTGATTAAACTAAAGTGTTGACACCTGTCTCATGTTAGAATTCCACTGTATAAAGAACTGAAGTCACTGCGCCTCGAAAGATATTCAAAACCAATTTCTATCCTTCGTTTGGATTACCAACGTCAAAGGCACGATTTACAAAACCAGAATTGATTTCACGTGTGATATATTTATTTCCACGTCCAATGCCTTCTTGTATGAAAGCTGAAATTCAGATGCAAATTGACTTTCTGCTTACATGACATGTACGTATTGCCGAACCTTGCTGCTGGAGTTGATTCTTTCCTGTTTTGTTTTAAATATGACCATTCCACAAAGTTTAGCAAATCTTCTACTTTGTGAAGTTATATCAATTGATCTGAGGAATTTTAGGATTACTTCTTTGTGTTCCCTCGAGATAATGTAACTCTGTATCTTAAATCGCATATAGGTTGATAAAAACAAAATTTGTAAAATAGCTTAATTCATCTTTCCATTACACTTTTTGGCCAACTCGGGTCAATATTTAAGATTTTAAGATTAATGAGTTCAATTCCTTATTAAGAATGGTATACAAAGCAAAAAAACACAATTAAACTATAAACCGATACTTATTAGAGAAACGTTTAAGATAACTTCGTTCTTGTCATTATCCTCAATTAAAGATAAATGATCCAATGAGTAAAATCGACTAGCTCATCTAGGGACATTGGCAATTAAGGGGATGTTAACAACGCTGGCTTACCGTCTGGACGATCAATTAGTGTTCTCCAGCGTTTACGAACGTTACCAACGAATGTCTGACTGACACACGAGTAAATAACTCGTCATTTCATTTCCAAGCAATTACCACCATAAATTGTGAAATATTCAGTTACTGATATTCACTGGTGAAAGGTGTCGCCCCGGGGCTAATTTGGTAAAGCGTTGGACTGCTTGATACCATTCACTGTATCCGGTATATGTTCAACTCCTCCCATCGTCCTTATGTACTGGCGATTTTACAAGATGCAACAAACATACAGATTCTTAAACTAGAGGTGTATATTTTAACTTTTGATAAGGCACATTCGCCTGTTTAAGATAAAAACTTCAGTGAAAGTGAATTTCTAAAAGTCTTCTCCCCCGTGTCAAGGGGCTCACATTCATGCTGTAATGCTTAGCTCTGCAGGAACATTATCTTTCCAACGGATCCAAGGTTTGCCGTGGCATCACATTATTTGGCTGTGTTTCTGTCCCTGTTTCCTGTTGTTCATCGCCTTCATATAAGTGAAATAACGTTGAACACTGAGTTAAAGACCAATGAATTAACCCATCCATTACACCGAGTACCCATACTTATATATGAAATATATATATATCTATATAAACTCTAAAGGACCTCTAGGTTACAACGAAACTCCCTTCTGTATCATGCAGATAATCCTTAACTGTCCTCATCTTCATTTGGTAGACTAATGGGTTTATTACCAACTGTAAACGATACATTTTTCTGGTTGTGTTTATCTTCACCCATACCTAAATATCTATGTGTATTACATATTTGCCACATATTTATCTTCATAATTTACATGTATTGCCTTTTCTCGAGATGCGCCTTTTAGGCTATCCAGAATAACTCGAGAGTTAGAGCTATCTAAAAACTTGTATTTGAGAAATGATCTAGAACATGAGATGATTTATCAGCTTAATTAGTCTGTGCCAGTGTGATTACTCTTGACAAAAAATATAATCTGTGGCTATGAAGATATTTGCATTGTACTTTGCTTATTCACAGAATTCAAATACAAACTCATGTACATATGTTTACACACAAATGCACACATTGTGTTCCTTTTGGCACATTTGAACTAGGTAAATCGAAAAACACAAAAATTGAAGATGTTGGCCCTATTGCAGCCTTCATAAATAATAGGTATGTCCCCAACAGTGTCGGTAGACTGTACAGTGTATATTGGTAACTGTGTCACTTATTGGTAACACTCTGCTCAATCACCGACGACCTGGAAAGACCGATTCGTCTCGACGTCCATATTTCTTTCATTATTGATTGCCCACAGATAACAGGATGACATTTAACGTTCATGTCACATTTCAAAATAGAGATTCAGTATCTTACTGCATGTGTGTGACAATAAAGCCGTGAACACGAGCACACACACACGCACACACAAAAGCGACCAACAAAGAGTTGCCATTAATTCTCTGTAAAATGTCTATTATTGGGACGAATTGCTTATAGGGAAACTTTTTAAGTTAAAGATATTTCTATAAATTTTTATGACGGTCAGCGAAGAGAAACATTCGCTACAGCAAAATTATCATTTGGCGTGGAGATCTAATGAAAACCGATTGAGAGAAACAAGAAAACACTAAAAATCATTGGAAATCGTTTCGCTTCATGCAAAAGAATCTTGTAGTGCTGTATGGCGGGCGTGGGAATCATTATCATCCAGTCGATCTATATTATCTATTTCACTTCTAAAACTTTAATGTATCCTACAAGTCCCAGAAAGGTCTAGCCATAATCTTTGCAACAATGTATCTTATTTACACAGCCTCTAATCAGACAATATACCCTTTTCTACAGTATAAAACTTGAAAATATCTTAACCGTGTTTTGGAATATTTGCATATATCCCACGAAGATAACTGTATCTGGGCAAACATCCCCCTATCTTAATTGGACATTGATATTTAAAGTTTAAAAAAATCAGATCAAACAAAGAGCTGTATATTAAACCTGGCTAAAGAAGTTATAAGCAATCCTAAGAAGTTTTATATAAACATACTTTATCTGTTGAAATTGTAACTATTTAACAAATGATATTTTATACGCATGGCAACAAGATGACTGTGTATGACGGACGTTGGTAACTAATAGTACTATAGTTGTCTACGTAACTGTATAGGGTCGATAACTTTCCCTTAAATTAACCACAATATAACAGCAACCACGATACACATGAATTATGTTTGAATCGATTTGTAACAATTTATTTTAAATTTTTTAATAAGAACCGGCCCTTTTCTGAACCAGAGAATATCTTTTTAAGTCGCATTTAGAAGTTGGGCACATAACAAAAGCATGACAAAGATGGACAAACCAGAGAACCCAGAAATCTCATTTAGCTTCTTAACAGGAGTTTCAATCGACGTCCCTATTCCTAAATTCTGAATTTTTTGTATAACCGCTAATTATATTTGAACAAAATAAGTCATCTAAAATTGTAAGGTACTGCCAGATATTTATGGCAAAATGGCAATAAATCAATTTGGCTGTTTTGTCTTAATCGACTTTAAATTGTAATTCAGGAGCCCTCGTCTTGCTTTCTAAGATTTTAATTATGCCCTTATTCGAATCAATGAATCAGTCATCTTAATGAGAATTTGCACGAAATAGTATATTTAGCCAGCGTTTAATTTGGAAAAAATAGCTAACAGTTATAACAAATACTGCGTTACACAGAACCGCCAACATCTCGAAATGTGTTTATCTAATTGGCTCAGGAGTCCAGAAAGCTATTTGTTTTCTAGATAAGCTGTAGGGCTCTATAGCATTAGAGGCAAAATATGTCAAATCTGAGCTGTTACAGATCAAAACGCTTTTGGAAATATAGTCAAACCGCATTGCTCTATTCACCGCTCTAACAAGAAATTTAAAGTCTCTCATTTGAAACAGTTTTCAACTCGATGATTAAAACTGGAAAAAAAGACCCCCCCCCCCCCCCCAGGAATTGCGAAGGGTAAACCCTCCGTCCGTTAAATCCGTATTCACACAGCGCGACATCTAGTTTCAACTAGTCGAATTCGACGGATTCGAAGCGTGTGAACAAAGCAAATCGAGGCGACCAAAGTTGAATTCGACTAGTTAAAAGCAGGTTGAATGAAATTGGACGTGCTCTATTTATTTCGATTAGTCGAAATGTTCCAACTAATAAAATTGTGGTATTTGAATTTAATGGAGTTACAACCCTTCGTTCAAATTTCTTCTAATGTTATGATGACCGAAGGCGATCCGTTCCATCGAAGATCAGCGGTTTATCCGTTTTTTTCAGAGGCCAAGGAATGTAACTGAACATACAACGCAACACATAATTCAAGGAGAATCATATCAACGAAGTTACGTTCTTTGTTTAGTTCTCGCGAGAAGTGCCCCAACTATTAACCTTTTGTTAATACGACGAGTATTTTCGACGAGTTAATACTACAAGGTGCTTAAATTAAACTTAACATGTTAACAGATTATAAGGCTGTGCTTCACAGAGCGCTGTTCGTGTACAGATACAATATGGACTTCAGTATTTAAACACGTAGACAACAATGCAGCTGTATATTTTGTATCAGATTTAGTGTTACATAAAAGAGAAACTCCGAAATAGGAAGTAATGTTGGTATAGGTAATATATTTCGGCTTAATTATGCCATAATAAGTTAAACATGTACAAAGAATACAAGGCTTGCAGAGTGTATATATAACACAGTAATTATAGTGACTACAGAAAAAACCCCAAATAGAATTACATTATTTTAATTAAGGCAATCATGATATTAGTTATATATGAGACAAACCCGATATATAGAAACTGTAGATGGTTATTCCAGAAGGTGGTTATTAAATTTATGGATTTCTGTCAAAATTCTGCAACTAAACATAAATACATGATAAACACAAACACTATACTATCGATAAAAGTCAACTAAGGAACTAGCTACGCACATTCATGACATTAGACCTCGAAGCGTGTAATTGGGACATTTAAATAATTAACTACTTGGTATATGCTAAGAAAGATTTAATTAACGCCGTTTTAATACTTGGTTGTAGTTCCGAACATCAATTAACGTTAACTATTCCAACAGAGGGCGTCCATTAAGTATAGTCTATTAAGAGTATGAGTCTTGTCTACATGTAGTTCCTCCAGGTGTCTTCAAATCTAACTTCGTAACAAATCCTGTCGTTACCCGAGTGAAATTTTTTTCTTCTCACATGAATAGTTTTACCAGCCTGGTGTCTCCGGTAAAGCGCTGTAATACAAAACAAAAAACAAACACTGCTTATCGAAATTGGATAGCTTTTAATAAAGATAAATAATGACTCCTGACGAAGTGTCATTTACTCTTGTTATTAAATGATCAAATTTTCTTGGCAACCTATAAATAACGGTATGATTATTATTTTTTTTTCTTTACTGCATTTATCGTGAAAATGTGAATCGTGATAATAAAATGATTTTCAAATGTAATCATAATCGCGACGATCATCAAGATTATTTAGAATGATTTCATAAATATGCCCAAAAGTGTACAAGGGTTTATCGCAGAGCCTTTACATTTAAGAGGCATATAGAACAAACCCAGACAAGAAACGTCCGAGAAAGTTACAAAACAGCTTTGCTGACAAAGGTAAGATTGGTCTAATGTGTCACGGGTCACTATGTATTGATTTCCGATTTTTGATATAAACCGTTTAGCACAGTGTCTAAGCTTTTAGTTGGGACTCGGTTTCCGGTCAAAGTAACAGTCACGTGATAGGAAACCGATAAAATTACATTTATGAATTTTATATGGACAGTCCTATTTAATGCGCGATTAAAATAGTCTGCTCCAACTATTATATTCCTAACTTTGAATAGTGAATATTTGCACTTAATTTTGTCTCTATACATTTGATATGTTTTAAGTTTTGCAGATACTTTTGTTTACAAGTTGGGCTTTATATTTTGAGTGCATTACAACAACGTCTAATGGTATTTATTTTCATAATTCGCATATAAAAGTAGTCCTCTTTGGGCCTCCAAATTGGAAGAGCAATGGTCAAGATAGTGCTTTGTTTTACCCTCTCACAACGGAGTAGAGGAAAGGATATAGGCGTAGCGTTTTGTTTGTACATGTTCGTACGTCTTTTTCCTTTGCCGTCGCTCTCTTGCTAAAGGCGGTATGATTCCAGATTATATTTATGCTGTCACACTTAGCACTGGAGGAACATTATTTTTCCAACAGTGATAACTCTTAAGTGACTTCACATGTAATCCCTTGAGTACGGCGTTAAACACCAATCAATCTGTCAATCCTTTGTTGTCACTCCAGGGACAGTTTTTTATAAAAATTCATACGCATGTCTATAATGATAATGTCTCGAACAAATTCGAATGTCAAAGCCACGGTCATTATATCTGTTTTTATAAAAAAAAGTTGTCTTTGCCCAAGCGACTTTTTCCATGTGCCGATTCTAGGGTTGTAATGTCAAGCAAGTTTTCAAATAAGTATATAGAATACATAAATGACTTGCCATACTGCAAGGGAGATTCGTGTCACTTGTGATGCCTTGTTTTAGATATTTAATTGTATTTAAGTAATGCACACTTTGAGCGATTTACGTACAGCAAATTTAATAATTTTTTCGTCCAACAATTTATATCCATGTTTAAACATACTCTGAAATAAAGTAATTTGGTATTAATTACGTATATGTATGAGAATAACAAAAGAGAAACATACATACAAAGACATAGCGAGACAGAGAAATTGAATGGGTGGAATAGATATACATTGTATATCTATCCTAACATGATATACAGGCGAAAAATTACATATGTGTACCCACACGCGTTTACACATATCTACACACACACACACACAAACACGCACATGCAGAAGTATCCCTATATTCACATATACAGTTTTTTCCACATATGCATACACACCCTTTAAATAGTGTTGTACTTTGTTTTGTTAAGAGAACTTGGTCTCTAACAGTGGCTCAGCAATTTCCATTATTGTACAAATCCTTTAGAGGAAGAGATATATTGGCAGACAGATGAAATGATATTATATTTTTAATTTTTTCGAAGTTCACAGGGGTACTTTACTAATGCCTCTTATCATTAATGGTTTAATAACAAGTAGCAAATTATGACAAATAACTCATTTAAAACGATAACCTACGATGTGTTGACGTTTCTTTTAAAAGTTCTTTAACTGACGACATAAAAGGGACGCCGATGATAGTGTTTAAAGAGCGCAAGTGCTTAAAGCTGACGATGGATGAAAAATATTTGTTTATTCATGCGAGAAAGTTGGGGTGAATTCTTGAGAAGAGAGAGAGAGAGAGAGAAATGGTGTTAAATAACTAAGCCTATTGCTGGTCTTATACGCGAAATAATCCTCTTAGTCGCTTAAGTAGTAGAGAGAACAAGCCACCTGCAAGAATTAGTTTAACTGTTGAGTCTATTTGCACCACAATTCTACCATTCAAAACATGTCTCAGGCGTTTTGGCTACGATGCGGATCAAATAGAGCCTCAGTGATGCCATTTCTTTAGCACTGCGACGTTAATAATTAATGACGGCTGAATTAAGCACACCTAGTAGATAGTCTGGTACTTTCTTCCCATACACCGATGTGTAGAACGCGACACTGTTGCTGTAAATAGTAATGCCCGTAAAAACAAAGAAAGCAAAAACATATTGGTCATTTTGTGAAAAGGTATAAAATACCTTTTTTGCAATAGTCGGAAAATGACTAAAGAGAGCTTTCTGTTAGTGAGTTCTCAAATGACTTTCTGACCAGACACAATCTACGTTCACTGAGGTTTTATTGAGAATTTTCGAACTTCAGTGAAACGTCATTTGCCTGTTACAAAAGCCTCTAGAATCCTTCAATTTTGTCCCTGATCGATAAATCATTGACTTAGACAACACGGACCAAGATTGAATTAGTGGTCTTTGATACCCTGTATAATGATTGAGACGTTAATGAAATACTTTACTGTGCTGGGAATATGGGCTACAGCCATTTTAATTTGTCATTCAAAATATAAAAGACGACATTACCCGATGAATAAATGAGGAAACGACTTCAGACTTAGCAGAGAAAAAAACAAAACAACAAAAACAACACAAAAGACACACACACAACAAATAAAGACAGGTACCCTGGATGTTAATTTCTTTAAGGTTAATATTTAATATAAAGTAAAAAAAAAATCCATAAAAAAGCATGGATACATTTTTTAAGGAAAATAATTACAGCAATGTTACATTAGTCTTTAATTGGTGCTAAAACATAATACATGTATAACAAACGCCAAAGTCCATAATAACGCAGAGTATACATCAGCCTCTGCGCACATTTCCAGGTGTTTACTCTCTGACGCAAGGGACATCAGAAAGCCGATTTGTTGAGGTGTCCTGTTTCTGTCCTGTAAATGTATTGTGGTGTCTTTTATGTTGCCGGAGTAGCTTAGGGTGTTTTCACTTACCCATTGGGCTGTCGCGCCGTCATACAAATGAAATAACCTTAAGTACGGTGTAAAACTCCAATCAATATATCATACATCAGATGCCAATGCAATAGAAGTCTACCTCTGTAACTATAATGTTTCTACCTGAGGTAAAGCAATCTGCTGTGGACGTGAACAGTTTTACCAGCCTGGTGTCCTCGTCAAGGCACTGCAATGCATAGATTAAGGTTTAGTTAAGCTCTACACAAACAAGTCCACGCTCTCTTTAAAGGTTCGGTAAAATATTTGTATGTACAGAGTACAGAAACAATGTTAAAGGCTTGTCCAAACTAGATAGTTTATATTTATTTAAGAAACAATGACAAAGGACATTGCAATTTTTCTTTTCTTCCTTTCGGAGCAGGGGTAATTAAACCCCAATCTACAAGCCGGGATTCTGAGCTGGGTGACATCTGAAGGCCCCACACAAGATCCAATTACGCTTAGTTCTAATAAACTGTGTGTTGTTTTGTAAATTGCGCTATATTTCCTGTCTAGTAACTTAACCCATTCGCCGTAAATAATTCTAAATGGCAAGGGCTCTCTGTCGATTTATGCAAAGTATACTTCTGTGTAGATTTGTTTAATGGATCAATCGTATATAAACTCCTAAAAGTTGTTCCGAAGTTAAGGTAGGATGAAGTGTGAGAAAGATGTGTAATGTCTCATTGACAAAGCATACAAGTACAGTTCTTTTGCATTCTTTGTCGACGAGACCTTACAAGTGAATTTTGGAAACCTCTTGGGTTCTCGTTATCAACCTCGGTAAGGCTTACAAAGAAAATGATTTATGATACAATTTTCGGTTATTTAGAAAAGATTTGCCTTGCAACAAATATCGTACCATAGAGGAAAACACAAAACGAGACACGCACTTATCAATATCCTTCTTTCCTTCTACGATTGACGGCGCTCAAGAGACCCAACGGCATCATATTACACGTATATCTATAGTACTAAACAACGAATACCGTATATAAAATATCTACATATTCTCGCGGGTGGTTGGGTGGGAGCCTTTTATGCCCTGGTGCTCTCTGAGCTAAGGCGCACTGGATGCCGATTTGTTGTGGTGTCCTGTTTTGTTAATGTTATGTAAATATTTTGTCCTGTCTTACATGTTGCCAGCGTCATTCAAGGTGGTTTCCTTCACCGATTGGACTGGCATGCCGTCATATACATGTAAGTGAAATATCCTTGAGTATGAAGTAAAGCCCCAATCAATCAATCAATGAATCTACACATTCTCTTCTATGAAGCATGTCTCCTTCAACCTTGTCACATATTTGTATCGGGTTGCGCCTTGGATCGGTTGGTTGAGTGTTGGATCGGTTGGTTCCCATTCAAGTTATCGAATGACTGGAGATCTTGGTGCTTGTACGTGGTTTCTTTCCGATTTTCGACCAAATTTCGGCAACGCAAAGTTGATCATTTACACTGTGTTCCAGCGCCGATGATTTCAAACAATCAAATCGTCTTGGACGCTAATATTCCGTTTGTGTTTGATTTCGCACCGGGATTATAATGATTAAATTTGTCCTTATATTGTGAGATGTTTCGAGCCTTATCGAATGGCAAAATTGTCACTTATTGATTTATTTATTTATCTCATTGGCGTTTAACGTCGCAATCAAGGGTATTTCACTTATATACACGACTCGAGAAACCCAGAAAAGTCGGCGCGCTCTCCACAGCCACTGGAAAACTGATTACATACCTACATGTACGGTCGACAGGGTGATTCAAACGTATACCGGGTGCACTGATGGGGATTCAGCAGTCTAAAGCTGATCCAAATGCGCCCCGGATAACCGTCGCGTGTTACAAGCACAAAATACTGAACGAAGAGCATCGTCGTATCGGTGATAAAAGAAACACGTCAGCGGAGGAAATCCTTTCAGTATCTTCATAGCAATCAATGTGATTGTGTTATAACAGTGATTGTTATGTCAAGAAAATAGACCGTTTGCGTAAATATCTCTGTATAGAATCTGTGGTCAACGACATCTTTATTCCAATGAAGTCAAAGGCCGGTTTATTTACGCGTTTTTGTCAAATAAAGCTCGGATGATTTAGTGTCCGTTCACACTCGCGACGTAAATAATAAATGACAGTAAATTGGGACTCTCTAAGAAGGAATATGTCTGGTAATTAACTGTTGATACCGTGGGGGAATACTGGTCGCAAAGGCGCGAAAAGGGAAAATCCCCTTGAAGTGGGGTTCTCGTGAGCAGGATGTACCTATGTAGAAATAGTGACTGTGAAAAGGGGATTTTCGTTTTTGTCAAGGAGATTGAAGGACGTGGATTGGATGTAAACGTGATTGCTTGCAGCCAACTGATCGGCTTTGCTTTGCTCTCGGTAAACCACATCCTTTTCCAATGGTACAAAAACGAAAGCAAACAATAAGCTTTTCATTGGTTTTAATTTTCATAGAAATATCTCCGTATCCGTGTAAAATTGTGTGATTTCTCCTCCGAAAAAATTGACATTTCCCGTTGAATTCTGAACATTGAATCGCTCAAAGCGCAACAGATCAAGACAGTGCCTGTTACACGGTGTCAAGAAGAAGTTCACTTATTTATGTGAAGAGGCACACTTGAACAAAGAAGCATCGCAAATTTTTTTTATCATATATCGATTACCTGCCGGAGATCAAATCCACTTTCCGATAATTTTCAACTATGACATCTGGCGATGAACACTTGAAGCATCCCAAAAATCTAATCAACCATTGATGACCTTTTTTGTGACCGCACTATCTCGATCATTTGTGAAACAACTGATTGCAGCCAATTGACTGGTTCCCTTCTTCTGAAACTCAAGTCATTGATTTTTCTTTCTTTAGCATAGAAAGAGCTCAAAATTCCAATTCCTAATTGAAACAAATGTAATGCCCTGCGTTGAAATTTTGATATTTATCGTTCGTAGTGTTTATGAAACGGTACTAAATAAAGAAATAATCGACATCTATCTGTTTTGTACGGAGATGGATATTTGAATGGTTGAATAGCAGGTCTTCTTATGAAGACGTCGTAGATTTATTAACATATATATACTT
>JAVFBZ010168191.1:0-16778 GCA_032466195.1 Katharina tunicata
ATTGCTGCCATTATAATGTTTATTATGAATATTATCAAAACAACAACAGACAAACAAGGAAAGAAGGCGCCTTCTCGCGAAGGGCTAAGAAAGTAAGTCTCGTCACAACAAGCTATATTGGAATCGGACGAGATTGCGCTTTCTCTGGTCGCGAGGAATATGGTGGTAAAAAAATCGTAGAATGTAACAGTTTAACTGATGAATGGCTCATGTCACATTATGCGATAATGGGTACAAAAAATTGACAGATTGCTCAGTTTTAATCTCAAGTGAACACAGTAGCGGTTCGTCTCCGTAGTAACGTCTGGCATGCACGAAGTTTTTTTTTTCTATCGCGAGCATTCAGCTTTATCGATGTTAATACCTTAATATTTCTTATAAAAATTGTCTGTTCATATTTTTATTTTCTTAACATTATTATACCAAATGTACTTTAAATTTATCAATTCGATGAATTCATTTCATCTTCTAATAAGAATTATTACGGTATTACAAGGTTCTCGCGTCTTGCTGAATAGCATTTGCCATGGTCAAACTTATAGACAGAAGGAATTCCGGTTGACTTAGAGTAGGTTGATGCGGATTTCAGACTAGGTTGTTAGGCAATCGGCAAATGTGTCGGTATAAGTGTATGCTTACTATTAATATGGTCCCTAAGTTTTGTCGAGATTTTGTTATTGATAATACAATTAAAATAAAACGTGATTTTGTCAGATATTTTACTTAGAATTCATCACTTGAGTGTTAAAACACGAGTAATGTTGTTGAACGAGTCTATTTGTAACACGCAATGAAAATCTTGCACTTATCTGTTGTTAAATATCTTACAATCAAGAACCAGATCTGAATAAGAGTAACATCTCTTTCATGTTAATGATGTGAATTGGTAGGTTAAAACTGAGTAAGTTAGATGTTAAACCAAACGATGCATCAATCTGTAAGACTTTTGTCAGTTACTGACATTACCAGATTATTTGACAGTGATTTTCACACAATACCTCGATGATTTCAAAGGAATCCATCGTCCGATCGATACAGGAATAACACAGTATCCAAAAAAAGATTTATTTCTGCGATAATAAAACATTTCATCGAATAAAACGCGATAAAGCTGATAGCACAGGACAGTCAAGACTAAAGGTGTTCTTCAGTGACTAGGGAATGCAACAGAGCTATTGCGTAAAAAAAGTGCAACTCTAGACTTCCAAAAATGATACAAACGGTGCATCGACAACACAGACGTCTCTGCTTAAGCCATTATATACCATCTTGTTAGAGATTCAGACAGTTAACCGCTGAGTAAACAGAAGTTTTTAAAGGTACCAACTTGTTAGAGCTCTGTTTTACTGTGATGTATTACACTGTAAACATTATATTTCGTCTATATAGCAAACTATTATTTTTATTTCACAGGTTTCTATGCTGACAGAAGCAAGTGGTTGCCAGGTTTAAACTGCCTCCCTTTTCAGAGGTGCCATAGCGAGTGTTTTAAGAAAGCATATATGGAAACAAGTAAACTAGGAATTAATTGTTGGTAAGTTACGTTTATTTATATATGTTGCGTTTATTTGATCTAGGTTACATCTATTTGATCGATGTTACGTTTGTTTGATCAATGTTTGTGGAATTCTGAATCAATGTTTATTTTACTTTGTTGAAGACTCTGTAAGTGTCAATCATTTTTGCTTTACTTCCGATTAGTGATTAGTGATCTTATAGGATAGTTTGTTTTTTTTTTCGCTTTTGGTTCAGCTATAGGACCGGACAAGACAATTTTTACCTTTTTAGCTTCCCGTGTGATGTTATATCTAAATAAAGAAGTAGCTGAACCGGAACTGGAAGGAATGTAACTTACAGGCCCAATATCCTAATTCACGCTTGACTGCCGCCATTGTTTTATTATCTGGAATTCAGAGTTTGTAGTACCATTTGGTAAATAAACAAATCAATCACTCAAAAAATACACCCTTATTACACTGCTTGGAGTAGAACTTTATGCTCTGAATTCTTGGAACATTCAACAACGTAATATTAAGAATAATACGGTACTGTTGTTACAGTCAAGCCACTACAACACTGAACACACACAGAAGTCCAACTTAAGGTAATTTTATGGTCATTATCGCTAATAATTTGTCATCTATTGTTTCTTTCGTTCATTCATTCATCGTATCCAACTTGTTATGGATAATAAAGGTTAACTATCTACGGAAGGATTTATTTAACTACGCCACAATTTAGCACAATTATGTTGTTGATCATATGCCATGGGCTCGATGTCCGTCAAGCTATTGCACACATATTATGTTGTTCTTGGCTTGGATGTTCATTTTGTTTTACGGCGTGAAAATTCCCAAAAGTATTATTATCGCAATTTCACACCTATTGCTGCTGGTGTCCTGTTAACAAGTTTCAAAATAAAACAACTTGTTATCGTTATGTTGACTAGTGCAATATTACCAGCACAACACTGAGCAAATCCTCTATTGTACTAAACAGTGACCCTTTATAGATTTACAGTAAAAAAAAGTGATTCCGCATCAAATGACACAAAATGGAACCTTGTTGGAATAGTTCAGGCGGTACATCACTTATTCTGTTGAAATATTCATGGCAGCATGAAGTTAAGTGATAAGTCGATATACCTGTGCCAGTGTAATTACTCTTTATATACATGTTGAGAAAGGAAATTGTGCTTGCTTCAAAAAGGATTATATATTTTTGGTATAAATGTAGAGAAAGGAAATTTTGGTTGCCTCCACCGAGATTCGAACTCGGGCCTCTGGCTAGCAGGACCAGCGCTCTAACCGACTGGGCTACATAGGCTCACGGTAGAACTAGCAAATGTTTATCCAGGTAGAGGCTGCGAATCTTGAGATGATATGTCGGTTCTAATTAGTCAATATACCTGTGCCAGTGTGATTATTGTTGACAAATATTTATTTATATATTTTTTTTATACATGTTGTGCTTGCTTCAAACACGATTATATACATATGTATCAGGTACCTTATGTGTCTTCATTCCTGATGATGGTCTAATAAACCGAAATATATAAATTAAAGAAGCGTATCTTGTCGTTTCTTGGAGTTAAGCAGCTCAGCGAATCAGCTAGTTTGTATAGATGCTGAGATTTGCATTATAATGATAGTGTTGCAGATTTGACATCGGGGGCTGGGAGAGGACTGGGATTACCTTGAGTACCAAAAGCGAGATTTTCCTTTTATTATGGACGTGTAGAATGATCGATAAAAGATGCTTGTCAAATCATAGACATTTGTAAGGAAATTGCCATGTCATTTGACTACAACTTCCTACCGAATTACGTGCTGGACTGAAACCATAAAAATATCGTCTGTCAGAGTTTTTGTTGAGGAAAGAATGAGGCATGAATAATTAGTGGTTGGCTGTGCGTGAGTAATGGTATTCTACAGAGAAACCTGCTCAGAAAAATTCTTCGCTACAAGTGACTTGAGGGAGGAGATTACAACTGCTGCCGATCTCCCGGTTAGCATCAACACAAGCAGCCACATCGCACCTTGAGTGTATGGGCTCCATGACTGGAGCTCGAACTAAAACAATGTCCGCTCTCTTTTGACATCCATTATCCCCATGTTGTAGATTACGCTCAGAACGTTGGCAATAGTGTTATTGAAACCAGTGATTGATAACAATTTTAACGGTTGATATTTTATTTTATTTTCATAATCTGTTAAGTGATGCACACGTTTTTGAGGGTCGGAGGGACACCAGGTCAAATTTGTTTTAGAAAGATCGTATACAAAATCGGAATTGTCATGGATACTATTTAAGTCCAAATCTCACAGGAAATTTAATCCGTAACATGGCTTGTTCGACTTCTATAGCTTTTTCTAAGATAAGCGCAGAAAAAAAAACGGCGAAAAGTTACTGGATATTTACATATTTACTTTGAAGGCAAAGCGGTGTTTCATTTGCTGCTGATTCAACTGCTTTCATTGTGCTATGTGTCTTGTGTTTAACACGTGAAGTGAAGTCCGACAATACATGCCTCAGAGAAATAAGATCAAAGGTTTACGTTGTAAGGCCAATGGCTCACATAGTCAGTTCCCACTACATTCAAACACACAGCACTGCAGCAACCGTTATAATGTTATAATATTTTGACCTCGAATTGTTTCATCAAAAATCAACTTTAACTGTTTTCAGATTCGCAAATTGATCTCAAATAACCCCCATTACTATTTACAAGTTTATTACATTAGGGTTTAAGTGCGCTAGCGGATTCAATCACTAATGTAATACATTTTTCAACTTTTATTATTAAAAATGACCTATTTACTTCATTAGATTAACGAATATTAACGAATGTTTTTCACCCAAACCAAGCAAACCAGTATCGTTACCTTGATGGTATTCGCGTTAAACACCAGTTACGCTAGTAAATAATTCCTAAAGTAACTAGTCACAAATGGTGATCTTTAAGGAAAGGTAGCAAATTACGGAAGTCAATATCGGCTTTTTGTCAGATACCTTTCCAGTGTTTTACTTTATTACATAGCGCCTTCTATATAAACGGAAGCTATGTCACTATCAAATAGTTGTTTGTTTAATCTGAAGCTGTGGCGGAAACAGAATAAACCAAAATATATAAAACATACCAGATTTATACTGATCGTTTGATGAAGTAGAATTCGTTTAATTCTTAGCTCCGCGCTTATTAGATGGCATGTAGGACACACACATCGAATGAGAATACACTTCTAGCGCACCATGCAATTGCTCATCGTTAAGACGAGACACGCCAGTGTGAGAAGTGGCTGGTTCTGTAAACGTCTAGTGTTGGACGGACGTCTGTTGAACTCAAGTCGCTTAATGAATAGTTTGCCTGTGAATTGATTGATATGTGATTTCGCTTTGCTTGCGCTCAATTTACCAAGCAAGCAGTCATTATCTCTCGCGCTTTCTTTCCGCAACATAAACAGCCAATATGGTAAAGGGTGCATCTGCAAAGTTCATTTGGGTTCAAAACTGTAGCCCAGTGGCAGTTCAATGTTCTCGGACATTTATATGATCTCGCTTGCGGGACACGTCCACACACTTTGAGTTTTCGACACGCCAACATTATGAAGAAATAACCTCAAACGTTTAGAAGAAATTCAAGCGTTCCATGAGAACAATTGATACACTATGATTGTATTATCTCGATCGCCATGACAACGAATTGTAGATAGAAAATGTCTTCTTTATGGTATATTAAATACAACGTTGGTGGGGACTGCACCACTTTAATAAATGTATTACAATTTGGCTTGCTCTACTATAGCTATTGGATGCTTTGCCTGTGTAACACGTTCAACACTTGTTTATATAACACATACCCTAGGATAGGATTAATGGATCTTGGAATTTCTCAACTCCGAAACACCATAAAGCAGTAGAACACATGTTTTAGGGGATTCGAATTTCTTAGGATGATCAACAAACAACTTTATGTTAAAGACACCTAGCAAAGAAGCAACGATAAAATAAATCTTTAATCGTTTTGGTAAACCTACACACATGTAAAGATAACACAACAACTACTTTAGGGTGTTATCGACAAATCAAACAGCCAGAATGCTGTCAGGTTTCTGGGGTAGACTGTTTTATCACAATTATACATATATTTTACTTATAGTACGAAGCATGATTTCCCCTAGTTCGCCGCCGTTAAGGTTGCTGCTGTTTGAAATCGTGAATTACTTTAACATAACATTGGTATGTTACCGCTACACTAGAGTTATTTCATTGAAATTGTGGATATGCCGCAAAATAATTTGAGAATCCCGAAATTTCAGGGCATGAGTCATTTCGCATTCCCATTAACTCAATGGATTGTGGCTTAGCGAGGCTTCCTTTCTTTTTATACGCGACATGCAATGGGCATCCAACACTCTCTCTGGAAACACGTCCGGGCTGAAGCCATATAATTTCCTTTCTGTTGATACAGTGTTTTGCTTTAACATAAAAATGTGCATAATTACATCATGAATGCAAGGGCACATGGAATAATTTGAAGCGGAATGGATCAGACTTCCGACCATTCCGTCTGGAAGATAATTGTGTAGCAGGACAGGACAGGACAGAATATAAACTTATCGCAAAGGCTGGCGTTTCGTTTTATGTGAGATCAGAATGTCGTCGGCTGTTTTGACATGCCCGGAATGGGACGCATTATTGTCTGGTCTGTGTCTGTCCACCTGTCATCACTGTGGAGTGTACATAGTTAACATTTCAATCGTCTTGGCCAACGGTCAAGGTCACTGCCACTGTAAATAGTTATATATTTCATATTTCTTGTCAAGTGTAGGTCACCTAGGTTAAAGGCCGAGGTCATTCTTTTTTTAGTTCTATCTAATCTGGTTCAACGTCAATACTCAATATTGACTCCAATGGATCATTGAATTCAGTTACAGGCGTATTACATACTGCTGGCGGTGCACTCGCCTTTTGTTTTTCTTTTTTTGCTCAAACACATGTGAACAAAAAAAGAGAAAAACTGTTTCAAGAAAAAGCACGAGCATCGCTTTGGTGGGATTATGTCGATTTGTTGGTCGGAATGGGAAGGAGAAAACAACAACAAAGCGATAGAAGTCAGCGATCATGGGATACAGGCTCAAATAGCTGGGTTCCTTCGAGCACAGAAATCGTCTTTTGAATCATAAGAAATATATGGTCTTTATAAATGTCTCCACGTTCTTGGTATTGTGGAGTTTTCTGAATTACTTAGGCACGTTAACAAAGAGTAAGATTGCATTCAACTTCCGGAAAATAACCAAATAATTCAGACGGAAAAATATAATCTAAAATCACTTTACGCAACTCGGAAGCATATGTTTTACATACATTTTACTATTATATAAAATGATCATGGTGTCTGGCAGTTATGTGTTAGAAACACAAGAGACATAGTCGGATTTTGTATATATGCGAGAATTTAGGATAATCCAAGTCTGCCGAGTTTTTGAGCTGTAACATATGATTCGTTCAGTAGATTCCAGCTTTTTCGAGGACAGCGGTGAGACACATTTTTACAAAACTTTCCATTTCACGTACTTGATTTTATTGTTGCATTGGTAACATAAGCACTCAAAATAAGGATTTTACAACAAATTCTGATTGCCTTTATTTTAACCTACTTGGAAGTTTGTGCAGAAACTAAAACAATTACTTTGAAATGAAAATTATTAAGTTGTTTCAAGGCTAGTAATAGCTAGCAGAAATCATGCAATAATTCGAATTCAGCGTAAGGAAGGCCGGCCATTTTTCCTTGTATGCCTCAAGTAAAGCTTTTGATCTCGCCGGGTTCATGACCGTATATGGAATGAGTTAAGATTTTGAATAGTGGATGGGAGCGGGGCTAATTAACGTTTGATTTGGAGTAGCGTCGGTACATCTAAGGGTGGCTCAGTTATGACAGCCGATTGACACATCCACATAATAATATTCTGACAGAAAATTTAAGTTTTTAGTTTTTTTAGTTATTATAAAACTCTCCTTCAACCTACAAAATTTGATGTTGGAATTATTGGAAAGCCTCTTACTTCCACTTCTTGAGAAAAACATAAATTTTTCATGAGATTGTGTGATAGTGCAAAATTCAGAACTTTTGAGTGCGTAAGTTACTTTAATCTTATGCTACATAGTTATATATTTTGTGTGCTGTTACCTGCTGTATATCGATTTTTTGTATTGCTGCGCAATGTCCAATAGGATACGATTATTACACGAGATACAAGTATTGCTATCAGCGGTAAATATGGCGCAACGTCCTAAAAATGGTCATCCATTGTCACACTAAAGCTGTTAATCAGAGGATGCGGAAGATATCGGAGATAAGCAATTGGAACAAGAAAGCGGCGAGATACTTCTTCTGCCAAGAATTACGGGAAATTCGCTTTGAGGTGATGTGAGCTGAAACTAACTAAATTAATTTCACTAAAGTTAACAAAAATCAAATTTTGTTTACAAGCAATATCAAACGACTTGAAAGAGCGTCGGTTGTCAGCAATTAATCTATACAGTCGCGTTAGAATTGTTTAACGTGACTGTACGGACTAATTGCTGCCAATCGATGTGCACATTTCTCCTCCAAACGATTTTAAGGATGTCTGTTGAAACGGACCACAGAATGCTCTTATTAAGGAAGCGTAGTTTGTACTTTAGAAATAGAATTGGTAATTTCTAAAGTACAAACTTAGCCTCGTCGACAAGCGCCTGTTGTGATCCGTTTCGGCATACAGTTAGTGAACTGAATTAGTGTGTATTTTTGTGTTAAATCTATTGTGACTCGACGTTTAGGGACTTCAGAGAATTATCACGTCAGTTACCGAAGAACAGTTTTTGTTTTATAAATTTCTGCAGTTCTCGGAAACGCGGCCAATTCCTCTATGGTGGTTTAAAGTCCATCATTACTACATTGCCTTATTCGGCATAAGTTCACGCGTACTTTCTTCTTTGATAGCTTGGCCAGTCATGTTTAGTTGATATATATATTCTATTGAACAATTTATATCCCATATTCCCGTGAGGATGACAGATCTGTCTTTATGATTCCATTTGTTAAGCTGTCAGGTTGTCCTGTTAATTCTTAAGTGACAAGAAGAGGATGACGGCTTGTAATATAATATAATAATTACATTGTACTAAGCCGTATTATCATCGTATTATCACAACTAGGTCACCCTGTTATTTATTTGGTGTGGTATGCCCTTGTTTTGCAATATATCTATACCATTTCGCACGAGAGCTCTGGTCTAAAACCCCGCAGAAAACAGCAGCATGTAAATGAACAAATTTACCAAGAATAATAACTCTGTAAAGAAATCTATTTTGGCCAAACCAAACATTTCGTTACCTCGCAACTTTCTATGCTGACAACATCGAGTGGTTGTCAACGTTCAGCAGTCTCCGTTGCTGGAATTCTGCATGGGATAAGAAGCTCATAATTCATCTTTAGAATGCTGTATCAATATTTGGATGTCTCAGCCACTACTGACCAAACCTCCCGTTATTAGCTCAATATGGCCAACTGTCGATGTGTCAGTTGAATTACCACCATTTCACAGAGAACCAATTTATTACCCTTTATTATTTAATTGGTGTAATTTATGTCACCATAAAAAACATTATTATTTCATAGAAATAGGTCGGTTGAATGTAATTTTACCATGGAGAGCTAACTCGAACCTTGATCGCCTCATTCAACAGAAGGCACAGCTGTACATGTACATTCTTCTTGTATACGCTTGATCCGCCAAGGGTTGTTATGAAGAGTAGCTCGGAATAAAATCCTTGGTTAGCGAAGATGTGTGTCAGATTGCCCTGTTAACTCTAAAGCCTGGAGCTGTTGAGATAGCACGTGTGATAGTTTCTTGAAATAGTTTTTGTTGTATATTTACTTCATACATTTCATAGACTACAAAATGACAGAATTTACCAAATCTGAATAGCCCAATTACCTCCTGTCCATCGAAAAGTACAGTCTATGCGTTATGCTCTCATCTCGATAAATGCTTTGGGTTGGCGCAAGATGCTAAGTTTCAAAAACATGACTAGGATGAGTTTTCATCTTCTGGGTATATTGATAAGCTACTTTTCGGCCTAGATCCTAAGACCGTCTTCAAGCAAAATGAAAAAGTCCATTTTTTATTTTGCTTGAAAACGGTCTTAGCGTCTAGGCCGAAACGTCGCTTATCAATATAACTAGAAGTTGAAGATCTATCTTAGAGATGTTTTTGTTATGTACCCAGCTTCTAAATGGCGATTAAACAAGATATGCCAAGGGTCTTCAACAATGTATCTAAACACGTATTTCCGCGTGAAACCATATCATTTCTGTCTTTCAAAGCTTTGTCTTGTGTTAACATATTAGTCTACTTGCACCATACGAGTTAAATGGTTTGATCTTAAGCGATCGGAACCTTATTCACATGGGCCATTAGTGCGTACTTTCATCTTTAATTGGCAGACTATCTTATTAGTATGCAAGATGCGAATGCCTTCAGCTGATCTCTGGACACTTCTTTGTACAAACATCTACCAACGAATAAACCATGCAGAGTAAAAATTCAATGCGCCAAACGTTGTTTGACAACATAATCGGTATATGCAAGATTCGACTGT
The DNA here is from genome assembly GCA_032466195.1 of Katharina tunicata. NCBI lineage: Eukaryota > Metazoa > Mollusca > Polyplacophora > Chitonida > Mopaliidae > Katharina > Katharina tunicata. Next base: position 10,147 of record JAVFBZ010168191.1, read on the forward strand.
CAGGTACTTGCTGCCAGTCGATTCTGACCTCCACTGTTAAACTCTCCACAACTTTATTGACTGTGATCTTTGATAACTTTACCACTCTTGTCTGGTTGTTAGAGACGAGCATCCGTTTTGCAGTGTTTACTTTGTCATCGTTAAGCCACGAAGAAAATTGATGTAAATATTTGGAAAGCACTACAGATATTTTTTTAAATATTAAAAACCTGTGATCATTCAGTTTTTCTAACAATGTTCTACTTACTTTCATTGACGCCCTTTCCCGCCAATGTTATCACTGGTTAGACTATAAAGGTGTTCCGTTGGTAGAGGATTAGATCAGTTGAAACAGCCCATCTTTGTTTGACACGTCATAGGCACTTTCTCCGTATATTGATGCTCGTCTCTTCTTGAAAAGACAATCAACCTTTTTAATATAGATATCTGGAGGACCTACAAATGTAGATATCTTCATTCAGTTGGTCAGAACCACTTACCTTGGAATATTTATTACCATCTGTATAACGTATGTCGTGGCATAAGGAGTATGTTACCTCTAAAACAAATTTACAGTTGCAAAATTCGTTAGACTTATTTTACATCCATAGAAAATGGTTGAAAGGAATTCTAGTTGACGGACGAATCTTGAGTTAAATTAGCTCTTAATGCATAAGTACTCTCTTAGTGTGTTTATTTGATGTCCGCTTTTAAATTTTAAATCATACAAATATGCTAATGGCAGTAGGAAAGGCAGCTAAGTTTTACTTAATTTCTTGTTAACATGTTTAAAGTTGATCTGTTAACGCTTGATGAACAGACTGACGCTTGATGGTACGCTAAGATTATTTTGAACTTCGATTAGTGATAATCGATGTTAAAATTGTGTAGTAATTTATATGTTTAAACTTCTATCATTCGTCGTTGCTACATTCATTTGCCAGTTAGGCACGAATCTCTAGTTCAATTGAGAGATACTTGTAAGCTTGAATCCCAGCCCAGTTGCGAGATAAGCCTTAAATGATTAACCTTTGAAGCATGTATTTTACAGCTAGAGAATGGTTACAGGGATAGCCATTAAAACAGCACATAACAGCAAAAATATTTCATTTGATTGAACCGTCCGTATATATTCACTTTCCCCCAAAAAACGTGATTTTGCAGACAGATTTATACTCGTGTTTGAGCCGAATTGTTTATTTCATTTTATGGAGGTGGTTACCTTGATAACATTCCTAATTCTGTAAATATATTGGATAGTCTGTAAATATCAATAAAATCATCACAGCCCTTGTATGATACTTAAAAAGTCTGATCAACAATTATTGTTTAGGATATTAACGAATGTTTATCCAAAAATAGCGAACGATATTTTGTCAAATGTTGTGACATGAAAGATCTACAATACAATTTAATAACTGATCATGCAAGATGATGCAGGCTGAATGATAGGATGGTTGATTGGTTGATTCATTGATTGGTGTTGATTATGGTTTATATTTACAAAGAAAATGATTATTTATGTTAATTTACCATCGACTTCATTGTTATTTACAATTGTTTATAATGCATGCGTGACAACAGTTCAAGAGTAAAAATATAAACAGAAAAGTCTGTAAATTTACATCGAAAAATGAAGCAATTTTTACTGTAAGTAACTGTGTAAATGACGTGACACGGTAGTTATTTCGCCAAGAAATGTGTCCAATTTCAACCCCAAAAAATCATTTACGCCATTGTTTTTCTGTACAGGTTCATGGTATATTTTGGGTGAAAAGAGTACAATTTCTATGTATCTATTCTTTGTTACTGTGAAAAGAAAAACCTTATGTACTGCCTTACTATTTTCAGTGCTACTTATTAAACCCATTTGGTGCTAGAATAATATTACTCTATGGAAATAGTGATAATGTTCAATAAAAAAAAAATAAAAAAAATCACTCCTGGAGGCCAAGCATTTTTTGCAAACATTCGTTTAGTTTAAATTACATCTCTGTTCTTTTTTTATACTTTCAACGGCGCCTATGGCAATTTACTTGTGACGAGGACGTAGAATTAGAAAGACTGTCGCTGTTTAACTATCGGTCCTTTTACCAATGGCCTATGTGTCAGACTGATTTTAATAGCATCCTTCCAAAAAAGTAGTACCAATTTGTGATGTCTTGTTGGTCTGATCACTTTAAATTCTTCCCTTGAGAGGTAGGGTACTCTTATGAAACTTTGCTTGGCGAATATTACTTAGGGAAAAGAACTGGTTAGAGATAATTTAGTGGTTGGCTGTTAGTGAGGAATTCGGACTGACTGTAGCGAAACTAAATGGAAATAAATTCACAGACAGTTGTGCATGACGAGCGTGTCTGACTTCGCCGTGAACAGTAGAACTGTCGCTTGAGGCTGCTCTCGTTGATCCATTGTCCAAAGTTTTAAAAGCATTGTTATTGAAACCACAAAATAACATAAAATTTTCGGCGACACATTTTACCAGCTCACTAGCCGAGATGATGAATTATTATTTACTAAGGGCAATTGTTATTCGACTAATAGATGCTGTACAATCATCATGTTTCTCTTTATATAGAAGTTTGATTATACACTGTAAATAATCGACAGATTCTACATTGGAAAGTCAGATTAGTGGTGTATGCTGTAACCCACGCCTGATAGGTACATCGAGTTGGTAGCATGGATAATTTTAAATTTGTTCATAGTTTATTTTCGCAAGGAAACTCTATTTTGTGAAATATTTCTGTATACATTTTCGGGATTTTGTAAGTTGAATTTATTTATATGTTGCTTGAAAATGGGATTTACTAACACGTTCTATGATTCCATTTATGTCTTGCTGAATTATTTTATTGCCTATGGCTGTTGAAGTGTTAAAGTGGTGAGGTCACTTGCCACAGCGCAATAAACCTTTTGCTAACAAAACCTGCTCAGCCTAGTTGTTAGGCAGTCCACTTACAATTGTCATCAAAAATGAATTTAAGAAATAAAATCACTGTGAAGGAGGCAAAACTGTCTGTGAACATTTAATTATAATCGTTGGTTTTTAAAATAATGCTTCGAAACTCTGAGAACAATGGTTGGCATGGCAAACATAAATGTCCAAAGAAAATGAAACTTTGCCACAGCCTAATGGCTCTTCACGCAGCGATGACACGCAGTTGTAACGGAAGGCTGTTTTTGGACGCTTGCTGCTTTATGAACAGCCATTGTATTTTCCTACAGGTCGCGTGCCATAAAGCGTTTCCCTATGAATTTATTACTGGAGGTCTACCGCTCCCCTGTGCTTAGACACAATACTCAGCATCTCTCAAACAACCGACCACTATCTCGCGATCGTTCCGTTCACAACGAAAACTTTTTTGGGTCAGTGAGCGATGGTATAGACGCTCTCCGGATACGCGCGACACGTTTTCGCAGAACAAGACCTATACCAGAATTTGATCCACGAATCCAGTAGGTAATTGCCAAAACAATTCCTGCAATTAATATCAGTTATCCAACAGACCTTCAATTACTAGATCAGTTTATTAAGTCCTATATAACAGTACTGTCTCTATGAAAAAAATACTTGATGTTAACGGCTTCTTTTTAAAAGAAACTAAATTATGTCAATAATTATCGTGAATTATTTTAGAATCTTACACATTTTTACTACGCTCCACGTAGTAACTAACTAAGTAATAAGCTGTATTTATTGTACGGGAGTGGACATTATATACATCTACCTTCTTTAACATGGGTTATCCCCTAAAGCTGAAGCGCCCTCTGGCTAAGGGCAATATGTTTCCAGATTTTATTCATGCTGCCATACTTAGCACTGGAGGAACAGCGGTTCTCGTAATACAACAGCTATAAATTATACTCGGGGAACTCTTCCATCTGTTCATGTCCGGCAACCGACAAAACAGACGTCTCTGCTTAAGTCATTATATACCCTCTTGTTAGAGAGTCTGACAGTTTACCGCTGGGTAAACAGGAGTTTATTAATGTACCAACTTGTCAGAGCTCTGTTTTACTGTGATATATTACGCTGTAAACAAATCTATTTTAGCTATACTACATATATTTTTACCTCACAGGTTTCTATGCTAAATGAAGCAAGTGGGTGCCAGTGTTAACTGTCTCAGTCTATTGAATACCAACCAGCGGCTTTCCAGAGCCTATAAATTACAATTTAATCACCCAGATTTGGAATTCTTGCGTTGGTAAGTCATTTTCAATTAACGTTCGTTTCAATGAATATTTTATATTTCATATCACCATTGATTTTTGATCACCTGTTGTTTGTTAAGTATTGACACGACTTTGATATGTTGTGTAGGCTATTTGTTATATTGTGTAGGCTATTTGTTATATTGTGTAAGTTAAATCAATGGTATTGCTTAAATATGTGTAATCCATATGTCTCAAAGTTGATCATACCTTGACGTATGGCTTTGGTTCCGTGAATGTGACAAGAACAATCAACGAGGTTGATACTTTACTCAATTGGTTGGAACTATTAAACCAAGAACTTTAGAAAATTCCATTAGCTCTACTGAGCCATGGAATACCAATATCAACATGGTTCCAACCCGTCTAGTCAGTACAAGAAAACTAACCGCATTCTGACATAACGTCAGTTAAATTTCCCGACTCTTAACAGATACCAGATCCTGTTTCTTGAATTGTTTTTGTTAGTTTTTTGGGGGTTTTTTTGGTGTAGAGCCAACTCACAAGTGAGCGAGATGCTTGCTATTAATTTTGTAATCCACATTAACTTATTATGCTGGACGGCTTGTCGTCAATCTAGTATTGCCTGCGATGGGTGTCGGGCTAAATCTCGTGGGTTCGATGTCTCGCGGAATTCCCAGCCGCAATGTTTTCTGGACCAGCTAATTAATGATCAGCCTTGAGCAGAAATCAAACGATGCTGCTGTAGTCCAATCTTGTTTATCACCAGTATGTGAGGCGTTTACAGTCACCCGGATTGTTGTAGTTTTGCAGACTTACACGAACAGTCCCTTTTATTTTGATTCGTAGCTGTTCCTAACATGCTGCAACAACACACACACAATAAGCATGGACTCTAAAGCAGCCAGTGCTAGTCCACGTAAGTTGTCACATGATCTTGTAATTGTTTAAATGGACATCCTTGATGTCTTCCTCAGCCCTGTTAATGGCCCTAAAACTCAAAACAAACAATTTTAGCATGAAATGTTGTATTCTCCTACGCACAGACATGTACAATATATATTTATTATGTTTAACAATAAAATGTTGTACCAAAATGTAGAAAACAAAATTAAATACGAAACAGTAAATTATCATATGATAAACAGGTTACTACGGAACGCCACATATAAAGACGATCGCATAAATATCCAATTATGCGGCTCTTTTGAGGCTTTTATTGTTGTTGCTTTTGCAAGCAAGAAGTTTCCTCATGCATTCCTTCAAACTTTCCCTGCTCGGGGCAGTTTATTGGGTCTTGACATTGTGAGGAGGTGCTGAGGTATTTACATTTAACGTTTTATGTGAGTGTAAACTATTTTAGATTATCCGCAGACAGCATGAACTGCATTCCTCATTCCGATTACTGTTTTAGATGAGTGCTTTGAAAATCATGACACTGCCTGAAAAGACAGGCCGGTGCAATGCTATAGGACTTCACCTTTCAAATGCTTAGCTTGGCGTTAACATATATGTGTGCCTTAGAATCCGTTAATATATTCAAGTAGTCATTAGATGTATTAGAGGTATAGAGTAGCCGTGTTAGTCTGATGAATATATATAACTCAGAAGGGTAGCACTTTTTAAGACTAACTGATTTATTTCAGCATGAGCTTTCGTAGATATGCGAAAGCTCATGCTGAAATAAATCAGTTAGCCTTAAAAAGTGCTACCCTTCTGAGTTTATTAGATTTATTATACGTCAGTGAGATTCCGACAATTTGAACTCCTATATCGGGTTTAAGTGAAAATAAAAACGAAATATAAAGGATTTGACAATTGAATATGTTTGATCTTCTTAGACACCGACCGCGTTTATTACAGCAAAGTAAGATCTAAAGCGGTCGAAATATTATCTCCACCTTGTGGCAGCCATTGACGCGTGCTGTAGTAGTTGATAGAAAGACTAACATCTTTATTTTATGCGCAACTCTTTGGTAGAAAATCGTATTTCTTTTTAAGACACCTGTCAAAATCGAACCGGAAAAAATCAATGAACAAACATTGTGATAAAGCTTGCTGAGGTTACAACTGTTCTTCTGCTGAGACCAGGTCGATTGTAAGTGGCCATGACTCCAGATCTAAATCTTCCGCATTGTTATTGACTTAGATCTCTGAAAACTTCGGCTATATGCTATAACAATTGGTTTTAATGAATTGACTATTTGGGTAGCACCTTCGGCGTTTGGAAAACATACTAAAACGAACTATCGGAAAATAAACAGTTTTAATGAATGCATCATCATACTATTTGTTTAGGTTTCGAAAACAGCGCCCTTTATGTATTTCTGTTATTGTTTCAAGAAAAAGTTACAAATTATATACTGTCATCTTAAATGCTATTCAAAGTTACATAACAAATGTGAACATCTAATTGTTCTATACTGGAAAGTTAAATGCGATGAACTACATGGTCCCCTGTGGCAGCTTAAGTG
>JAVFBZ010168202.1:3655-16777 GCA_032466195.1 Katharina tunicata
TGAGTCAGTATGGTTATCACTTGTATTCTGATTATGCTGACTCAGTGTGGAAATCACTTGTATTCTGGTTGTGCTGACTCAGTGTGGCAATCAGTTGTATTCTGGTTGTGCTGAGTCAGTATGGTTATCACTTGTATTCTGATTATGCTGACTCAGTGTGGAAATCACTTGTATTCTGGTTGTGCTGAGTCAGTATGGTTATCACTTGTATTCTGATTATGCTGAGTCAGTGTGGCAATCACTTGTATTCTGGTTGTGCTGAGTCAGTGTGGAAATCACTTGTATTTTGGTTATGCTGAGTCAGTGTGGAAATCACTTGTATTCTGGTTGTGCTGACTCAGTGTGGCAATCACTTGTATTCTGGTTGTGCTGGGTCAGTGGAAATCACTTGTATTCTGGTTGTGCTGAGTCAGTGGAAATCACTTGTATTCTGGTTGTGCTGGGTCAGTGTGGAAATCACTTGTATTCTGGTTGTGCTGAGTCAGTATGGTTATCACTTGTATTCTGATTATGCTGAGTCAGTGTGGCAATCACTTGTATTCTGGTTGTGCTGACTCAGTGTGGAAATCACTTGCATTCTGGTTGTGCTGAATCAGTATGTTTATGACGTGTATTTTGTTTGTGCTGCGTCAACGTGGAACTTGTATTCGTTAACTTGTGTAAATTTATTCTCCACGGGTAAGTGAGTTTTAATATAGTCAAGATATATTCTCAGATTAAAAATCAACAAATCCGATGGGTATTTAATAGATTAGTCTCCTTCCGTTATAATCACGGTTATGGTTTGTTTGCCGATATAATCGATGAATAAACTGTTCTCTTTCTAAAACTTTGTAGCTAAGCCAAACATAGACATGAATTGATAATTAAACACGAATTAACGCTTGTGTACCGACCCTCCAGTATTTCGAAAATACGCTCAGTTTTTGATGGGTATAAATGGTGACCTTCTCGTTGTATGTTTCTGTTTATCTATCATTTCTAGGACAATAACGCATCCCAGGATAGAATCAGATTTTGTTAAATAATTCCAACATATGGGTCAATCGACCCTTTGAAATTAATAATGGGACAAGTGGAGAACTAGACACTCAACAGACGGGCGACAAAAAACCCTTATCATATTGATGACAAAAAGCCAGGTATCCAAGGTTATCTTTGCTGGTGTTGTCCTTCATACTTTCGTGATGTGATAAATAATGGCCACGGCGAAGGGAGAGGTAATCGATGTTAGCACGAAATATCGAAATGCTTCTATCATAATGTCAAGAAAACTGAATGTTAAAATACCGTTTATGATGCTTCGGTAAACCTTTTTGTTTAATTGCTTCAAATAGTTCATATATATTGGACACTTTTGGATCTCAGTTTTCTAAGCAGATCAACTCTTAATGACATAGCCGTTTATGATGAATAGTGTTATAATAACCATTGTGAATCCATCTGTTTAGTATACTAGTCTTGTGAAGAGAAGACTGTGTTGTTGGTCCGACAGTGAAGACTGTGTAGTTGGTCCGACAGTGAAGACTGTGTTGTTGGTCCGACAGTGAAGACTGTGTTGTTGGTCCGACAGTGAAGACTGTGTTGTTGGTCCGACAGGGAAGATTGTGTTGTTGGTCCGACAGATAAGACTGTGTTCTTGGTCCGACAGAGAAGGCTGTGTCGTTGGTCCTACCGTGGACACGGTGTTGTTGGTTCGACAGAGAAGACTGTGTTGTTAGTCCGACAGAGAAGACTGTGTTGTTGGTCCTACAGCGAAGACTGTGCTGTTAGTCCGACAGAGAAGACTGTGTTGTTGGTCCTACAGTGAAGACTGTGCTGTTGGTTCGACAGTGAATACTATGCTGTTGGTCCTACAGTGAAGACTGTGCTGTTGGTTCGACAGTGAATACTATGTTGTTGGTCCAACAGTGAAGACTATTTTGTTGGTTCAACAGTGAAGACTATTTTGTTGGTCCCACGGTGAAGACTGTGCTGTTGTACCGACAGTGAATACTGTACTGTTGGTCCGACAGTGAAGACCGTGTTGTTGGTCCGACAGTGAAGGCCGTGTTGTTGGTCCGACAGTGAAGACTGTGTCGTTGGTCCGACAGTGAAGACTATGTTGTTGGTCCGACAGTGAAGACTGTGTTATTGGTTCGACAGTGAAGACCGTGTTGTTGGTCCGAAAGTGAAGACCGTGTTGTTGGTCCGACAGTGAAGACTGTGTTGTTGGTCCGACATTGAAGACTGTGTTGTTGGTCCGACAGTGAAGGCTATGTTGTTGGTCCGACAGTGAAGACTGTTGTTGGTCCGACAGTGAAGACTATGTTGTTGGTCCGACAGTGAAGACTGTGTTATTGGTTCGACAGTGAAGACTGTGTCGTTGGTCCGACAGTGAAGACTGTGCTGTTGGTCCGACAGCTAGTGAAGACTGTGTCGTTGGTCCGACAGTGAAGGCTGTGTTGCTGGTCACTTTATTAAACGTTTGTATTCACCCGAGAAATCTTTCTGTGTAAGTTATTCTCAACATTCTCAAAAGTCGTCTCCGTGCCGAATGATATCTTACACTTATGTGAGCAGAATGAGGTGCTTTCCTGTCGTCTTGTTCCTTGCTATGTTGCTGTTCGTGAGTTATACAGTTGAATGTAATGCACATAACAAGAGCTCAGTTCAATTTGACACCCTGTTCGATGATCCAAGTTCGAACGGTAGGCATACATCTAACGTGGGAAATGTAGAACCTTCTGGCTAGAATGTTATCAATGCAACTAGATGGCCGGACGGCGACACTTCGGCTGGGCATCAGAACGACGACTTTACGTTCAGCACACGCGATATCACAACAGTTACTGGCAGAGCACCTAGCCTAGCCCTACAAGTTTCACAATACTTTTTCTCAGCGGATGACATGGATTGTGAGCTTTTTCTGAGCTTTTGGGAAAACTCCGTGTGTCCCAAATCGTCTACATGTTTTCACACTAATAATAGTTTTGTTCCGAAATTTTATTCTCCTATAAACTGTGATGGATGTCATTGTGACAATTGTAATATCTACAAAGATTGTTGTTTGGATAAGATGTTAGATGAGCAAAGGTTTGAGAATCCGTTCCTAAATTACGGATCCTGTTTGTCGACCAGAGGAATGGCACTGGGAGATTCTTCATACGTTTTTATCGCTAAATGTCCCCCAACTTATACTGAACAGTCAGTCAAGGACAGCTGCGAAAATTCGACAAATCTATTGGACACCAACTCTGATGACCCTCCCGTCTTAAGTCAAAAGTTACAAATGACCTACGTTAACGTTCACTGCGCTATATGTCGCGAGGACACAGGCACCATTACAGCAAGGACCTTACAAGTCAGCTGTCCTCACTCTTTAGACGTTTCTCAGATCAGATCGATGGGTGATATGAACAGGTTAAAAGAAATGACATTCTGTCACGAGTCATTTGTTCCTCCATCGGGAGTTCCGACACGAAAGTGTAATGTCAAAGACACCCTGACGATCATTGACAACTGTAATCAAACGCGAAAATGGGTTAATTATAACGAGGACTTAGAAAGAGCATGTGCGCTGTATGCCAACTCTGTATTGATACACAAGCAAAAATATAGTAACATATTCTGTGCCTTGTGTAACCAAAAACGCGAGGAGATATTAAAGCTGTGGAGCACTTCTAAAAACGAAGAATCTACATTGCCTGATTTACCGTCCTTCGTAATTATGTTTAACTTTAGACAAAAAGGATCAAAAGAAGACGTGGCCGCCATATGTCCAGAACACATGGTTCAAGATAATGTTAAGGTATTTCTCCATTGTATCCGTTAATAAATGTCGTACGAATAAAAAATATCGTACGCCAAAGTAACTTTTCATTGAAAACTATCCGTATATTTTCGAAGGACGGACATTCAATTTAGTTAAGGTCAGAGCTGAAGTTTTATTACGATTTTCTTTATCGAATGAACGTTTGAACACACTTTAGGCTAGATTTGAAATCCAGAAACGAACTGCATCAAGAACTACGATGACAAAGTGTTTGGTCTTCAACATGGTGAACAACAATGACATAGATTGTGTGGTTTTGTATGCAAAAACTCTTTTCTGTCCAATTATGCCGCCTCAAATTATGAAAACATCCATAGAGGTAGATTTGTACTTCAAAGGTATCTTGTATCTAAAATATAAAAAAACACAAATTTACTCCATTGTTCACCAAATAGATTTTTCAGTTGTGGGCGCCCTATGTTAGTTACGAGTTTCTTATATAAGCTGTTTGTTTATTTACAGAAGTGTCGTGAACTGCTCTCCCGGACGAATTGTCGCAAACCACACGTGTACAGATATCTTTAAGACAGCCAAAGGACTGGGTTATCTTCTGAGGTTTTCTCTGGAACCAATTAGGAACCCATCAACATGTGCACATGTCGATTATATATCCCCACTCCTTTCTAAGTTTGCAAACATATTAATGGATATTTATGATACAAACTTGACGTATTTGAATCTCCAACTTGTCCATCTTTCTTCCAACGTATGTTGCGACAATGTTACGAACCTTGTTAAGGTAATAGTGCAAATACAAACAATTGTGGTTGCTGATCTTTCTCAACGCCAAGCAGAGGAAGGATTGTTATCCATTTCGTCATCATTAATGGACTTAGAATCGGGCAACACAAGCTGGAAGATTCTGGATTCCTTGCTCGACAACGCTTCATCCAACGATTCAGCTGCACGTTGTAATACTATGGATCCGATGACTATTTTACAAAGTATGGCGACAGACAGCAATATATTCTACATCCATCTATCACAGTTCTCCCATAGTGACCAGATTGAACTAACACCGAGAGAATATTTCATAAATGCAGAGACTGGACGTCTCAAAACTTCTCTGACGGGCATCGAATATGAAAAGGATGAATATGTTCTTGAAGGCGATCGTCTCCGAATCTGTGTAAATTTTTCCAAAGATGGCAATCCAGCTGAAAGCGGTATGCATTTTGAGTACACAATGAGACTGTTGACACTTACCTGTATGAGCCTCTCAGTTTGTTGTCTCTTCTTAACCATTATTATTTGTCTTTTGTCAAATTCTCAACACACGCTACCGGGAAGGATCAAAATCGCTTTGATTACAACACTGATTATTGCACAGGTCTTGTTTCTGGTGAGTCATTATGCCGCGGGAAATCCTTGGGGATGTCGAGTCGTTGGTTTGGTGGTGCACTATGTTTGGTTATCACTGTTTGGTTGGAAACATGTAGCTGGTTATCACATGTACGTGTCATTTGTTTATCCTTTAAGGAAAAAGTCAAGTTACTCCAGAGCATTCTTCAAATACCTCCTGTACTCTATGGGTTTGCCGCTGGTTATTGTTGCCTGTTACATAGACATTCATCTCATTACACCAAGTAATACCGGGATTGGGTACTGGGACAATGGTTGTTTTCTGTCTACTTCGTTTGGTCTCGGTGTTGGATTCGTTGCGCCCGTTTCCATTGTTCTTATTTCAAATATTGTCTTCTTCGTCAGGGTTGTGTCGGTGTTCGAGAAGCATTCAAATCAATCAAACGCTAAGCAGAGTGTTATTTTCATCAAAATGTCTGTTGTATTGGGATTCACGTGGATTGTTGGGTTCCTAGCTAACCTGGTAGATGAACAGAGTATATGGTATATCTTTGTTGCTCTAAACGGAGGTATTGGCAACGGAAGATTTCAAAAGTCATTCCGCAGATTCGTAGGTTTGGCCAATAAAACTGAAACTTCGACTGCTCCGCATATGCCTACCAGCCAGTCCAAGGCAACAGTTTAAATTGTTAGCACGAAGGGAGAGAACTTAGATGTAGGCGGGTGTAAGGCAATGCACGAAGGGAGATAACTCAGACATAGGCGAGTGTAATGCAAAACACGAAGGGAGAGAACTCAGACAGGCGGGTGTATGGCAAGGCACGAAGGGAGAGAACTCAGACAGAGGCAAGTGTCATTTGTATAAAACGGTCCATTGATTCACTTCGGTGACAGACCTTGTATGTTATGACTAGGCATTTTAAATATAGATATGAACGTCATAGAGTGGCTGCTGAAGCTTGATCTGATTAATCGACCTATGAAAGTGTTTTAACTCGTTCACGTGACTTGATTCTGTTGTTGCATTGGTCATTTCGTCCTCTTGTTATGCTAAATAGTTCCATTTTATTTCTTCATTTTCTTTGCTGTTACCTGCTCTATGTCGATTTTTATTGGCGCAGCATGCACTTGATCTCCTATAGGATACGTTTATCTACATGCCATACAATTATTGCCTGCAGCGGTAAATATACCGCTAATGGGCTACAGAAGGGCCTGCCATTACACTAAAGCCGATAATTGTAGGTGACGGACGGTACCGGAGATAGGCGAAGTTGAACTAAAATGAGGCAAGTGTAAGGCAAGGCACGAAGGGAGAGAACTACCTGTGTATTTTCACTTATAATTTGCAGATATTTTGTTAGGAAGTTGTACTGCGCCCTCTTTCATAAAATAGTAAACCAATCAAATTGCATAATCCTATATACAGGATTGCTTTATTTTAATAATCCAGACAAATCGTAAAATGTATGTTTTTTAGATTAACTATCTTGCTTTTAGACTCGTGACTTTTAACTGTCATTAGTGAGGCGGATTGACTTTCTTCGTTCAGTAGTCACAACCGTGTTATGTAGGTACAATCAAAATGACAATAGATGGCACTCTTTTGATGTTAGGCACAAATTAAGTCAGTCACTTGACTTGATAGCTGAATTAAATAACTCCTATCGTCAGAAACACACTGTTATACTTGGCCAGGAGCAGGACTAATTATCGAAGTTCTTTGAAAGATATAACATGATAACGTGATCATGTGCAGTGTTAACTGGGACGGGAAAATGCTAGAGTTAAGTTTGAAATCAAAAATTTAACAAAAAATCGAGTGACTGTTTACATTTGATCAACCAGATATGGAAACATATATAGAACTAAAATTTCAGAGGTTAATTTCTGGCTGTGTCCAGCCAATCAAGATGGCCGTCTTTGAGTGATACATCTTCATACACTATTTGTGTATCATTTACCACTCGTTCATTATCACCGCTTATCCCATACGTCTATCAGACGTGCGATAAAACAAATAAGAACGTTTGGTGTTTAATTTAATGCAACTGCGATATTCTTTGATAAGGTCTAGACTGTTGTTTAAATATACGCCTTGCCATTCACTAAAACTGCTTTCTACTTCAACAGGTTAAAAACTCATCCACAAATTAAACGAAAATGTGTCAGCATGTTACAGAATTCAACTTTTATTAAAAATGTATTGCTTCAGTGCTTTCTCATCTATGTTATGAGCTTTGATCTAACGTCTACTGTTCTCTGTACCTTTGAAAGGATTGTTGTTGTTGTTGTTTATATTATTAAAAGGATTTTTTTAATTAAAGAAACTCTTGTTAAGTCCATGTGATTACTGTGAACCGGTAACCACCGATGTTTGCGGCTATCTTTTTTTTTTACTTCTTTTAGAATAAAGTTGGAATCAACAATCCCTTCTTATCCGCAGCTGAAATGTAGAAAATATATAACCGTTAACAAAAATTCTTGGGAATATTCTTACGTGAAATAAAACATTATCCATATCTCATAGATATTTTGAGTACAGATTACTATTTATGACAGGTATGTCGATATCTTTATTATGGTGGGTGATAGGGGCCATATGTATATTGTCGCTGGTTTGTGGTGTTCATTTAGTCGGTGGCCGCGATAATCGCAAGAGTACTTAGGTTTCTTTTCCGTTTTACAACAGTTGTACAATTGTAGAAGACAATTCCCCCTAATTCTTATCGCTCTTCTATCAGTTACCGGTCTTTGTAGCGACATGGTTCACGACACCATCAGAGTACATGTAAACATGTTACAAACATCAGACTCAGTGGCCGTAGGTTTTATCAGCAGCCTCGAGCTATGGCCAAACACTAAATCGACTTGAATGTGACACACTAAGAAATATTAATCCCAAAACAAGCAACTGCGGACATATTCAATAATGCTAGAAGTAGGGTATTTTCCCATAAAGATTCTTTTAACATAACTTAACATGTAAAACGAATAATACAAGGATTGTTCATTATACATTCATGTATTTTACGTTGAGACCATAACTGTGTTAGAGATGTTTGACATATACTCACTTCTCCGACACACATACGACCATTGGCAGGTGCTTGTCCTACAAACGGGTTGCAGTTTCTCTCTGCTATGATATATCGTCCTAATCCTGCAATCGAATAATGATAAATGATAATGATAGTAAATAAATAATAATAATTTTACAAAGTAAAACTAGATTTTGTGCAATATAACATGTTAGATCACTTTTTTCAGTTCTGGTACTTTATTTCACTAAAACATGAAAGCCTCGGTGGCGCAAAATTATCATCGCGCCCGGGTATTGGTGGAACACATACATGCTATAATCGAAGCCAAGCGGCATGTTCATAACCGAAACCGGTAAAAGGTTTCCTCTAACTACACATCGATGTGGTATCATGTATCGACTCTTGAAACGAACTTTGCTCACATCATCAAAGAACAACCATCTGACTGGTCGGGCGTTAAACCATTGTAACTTGACCAAGACTAACTTTAAACCGAAATGTTCGCCGTGCATATATATTGAACTCTGTGAAATCTACTGTTTGTTCTGCCTTTCCAGTCATTATAACCCTATCACTTGAGGGTGGTTTCTACATATGCTAGTAAAAGACTTATCCAAAAAGAACATCACCAACCAAAGAAAGAAGAGAGCAAATCAACAAATTATACATAGAAGGTGCGGGACATACCAGCAAAGGTAATTAAAAAGCATGTGTATTGTCATACTTAGTAAACTTCCTGCCGCATTGCCATTGAGTCGGCAAACCGAAAAGAAATCTCATTATTTAAAAAAAAAAAACTTCAAAAAGCCTAGCTGAAGTTCAAAGAAATATCCCAAAAAATATTAATGACATATAATTCTATGATAGAAATAATATAAATGTAAAATGTACTTCTGCGGAGTCCGAATCTTGTGTTGATCACTTGTGAAGGACAGAACCCGGTCAGCGGCACTCCTTGTTGTCCTAATCCAACACTTTCTAACTCCGAGTTCGAAACAATTATTTGTATTCCCGCGGGATCACCGGGAGAACCGACCACTCGTACTTTATTGGTGGGATCAGTTTCTCTCTGAAAGTTAAGGCCATTATACTGTGAATGTTATACTAATCTTCATATTTATTTAAAGGCTGTTCTGTTTAGAGAGTAAGTTTGTCATGTCTTAATGCATGGCAATTGATTTTTTACACTAGATATATAAGACACGACACGTTTTACACGAGACATTAAATCGTACATTTAATGCGCCTACAGGAGTTGCCTTCAACAGTGTACGTTATTGTGCCTTGTGTACTAATAATACATTGGTAGATCATAAGGTCATACTCAATATTACTTTCAATTATAATCTCTAGGAATCTCTAAGCTCCACCTGACCTACTTTACAAACCTACCTTGCAGTCGGACACTGAGTAATTTATGGCTTAAGTAAAAAATGAAAAACATGTTAATCAATTCTGCCTTGATAATCCAATATGTTTGTTGAAGTTTTGCCTACGAATCGCAGTAGAACATTAATTTAACATATGGCATTTTAAATTTCATTGTGTGGGATTTAAATAAATTATAATAAAATTTAAAAAAATGATTCGTTATCTCGGCTCATTAAACAAAAACTTTTATATTCTATTCTTCTATTATTTTCGGAACGAACTAACATTAGGTGAAATAACCAGTACTATCTCTAAAGATATGAAAACTTACCATCTGTGATCTTACCATCTGTGATCTTACCATCTGTGATCTTACCATCTGTGATCTCTGCATTCACTAGTATATCTTATATAGGGCCTACTAGCAACTAAGTATACTAGCCAAGGTCAGCAGCCGGTCTCAAAGAGGAGAAAACTGTTATATTCTAGCCACTAAGGTCAGCAGTCGGTCTCAAATAGGAAAAAGTCTCTTATATACAAGCAGCTATGGTTAGCACTCGGCAGTCCCTTATATATACTAGAAAGTAATGTCAGCAGTCGGTCCAAAACCGGAAAATGTATCTTATATTCTAGCCTACTAAGGTCAGCAGTCGGTCTCAAACCGGGAAAAAAGAATCTTATATTCTAGCCACTAAGGCCAGCAGTCGGTATCAAATCGGAAACAAGTCTTTTTATAGTAGCCATGCACTAATGTCAGCAGTTGGTTTCAAACCGGAAAAAGTATTTTATATAGTAGTCGCTAAGGTCAGCAGTCGCTTTTAAACCGGAAAAAGTATCTCCTATACTCATCAGTTGGTTTCTGATAGGAAAAAGTCTATTAAATAGTAGCCACTAAGATCAGCAGTCGGCTTGAAAGTTGGAAAAGGCTCTTATATACTAACCAAGGTCAGTAGTCGGTCTCAAATCGAAAATAAGTCTCTTATATACTAGCCATTAAACTCAGCAGTCGGTCCCAAATCGGAATTAAGTCTCTTATATACTAGACACTAAACTCAGCAGTCGGTCTCAAACCAGAAATATCTGAATTTGTTGTCTGACCTGTTTAGCATCGGCCTTGTCCTGTTTAGCATCTGACTTTAACCTGTGGCTTCGTTGTTGTTGTCATTGTCGTTTTGTTTGATTATCTGCACCCATGGGGCTCCGGCTGGTACATGTACATTGTCACTGAAATAATCTTACTTACCCTGTAAAACTCGAATCAACAAACAAACTGCTTAAATATAGATTTTGTGGGAAATATGAAAACGTACAAACACGAAGGTCCTGGAGTCGGCTGAGATGGTGTTGATGGTGCAGGAGTATGTGAGGGAGGTCTCAGTGTTACCCCGGACATCCCATCCGTCTCTGATCACCAGACCCATCACAATAACCCCTGTGCCCGCATTCCTTAGGTAAGATACAATGAACGAAGCGTCCATATCCTCGTTTAAACACGGACCATTTGAGAAAATATTGTAAACACTGTCACCTATAGACTGGTCTGTTATGTAGAATTGAATCTGCAGGTCAAAGTTGGTTCTGCTGATGGAATTACCATTGAAAAAAGGTAAAGTGAAGTATCGACCAGCATTAGACGCCTTGCAATTATCAGCAAGGTTCAATAAAACTCTGTCCCAGTCTTCGATATAAGCTATACCAGGAATGGTAGTGCTCCCCGAACGTTGATCCTTCTGGAATATGTCCGATTGCTGAAAGTCTCCCGAAATCGTCACACATCGGTCCCTGTTAACTGTGAAAATACATTTAAAGAAATACAGATAAATAAATGAAATTATAATAAATAAATTTGTACATATACTCTCGAGGACCTATTGGTTGAGACGAAACTCCTTTCTGTATTAAATAAACCCATAACTGCCCTCTTCTTCATTCGTAGACTATTGGGTTTATAACTAGCTCTAAACGATACTCCTTGCAGGTTGTGTTTGTTTTAACTTATACCTATATATCTATGTGAGTTATTCGCCACAAATGTTCTTCACAGTTTACATGTTACATGTATTGCCTTTTCTCGAGATGAGCATTTAGGTAACTCTGGATTAAGGCCCATCTATAAACTTATCTCTGATAATTTATCTAGAACAAGAGATGATTTATCGGTTTTAATTAGTCGATATCCCAATGCCAGAGTGATTCCTCTTGGCCAAAATATATTTGTTTATTTTTATATTATGATTAAAATTAATTAAATTGATAAATATAGCAATTTACAAAAATTGTCAAACGTAAGAATACTGTGTGTTTAATTAAAACTGATTCTGCGACATTATACATTACAAATTAAATGAAAATGATTTAATCTAAACCTATAGTTACTTCATAATGTCTACTAATTTAATATCATGAAATATCGAATAAAACATTTTCTAACTAAAATGAATTCCATGACATTATGTATAATAAATCTATTTAAATTAACAATAAAGAATTTTCTTACTGATGTTTATTCAACGACTGTCTTCTTGTTGTTTTTTAAAAGTTCCAAGCTTATCTATCATATTTGTAGCATAGTGGTTGTAAAGGACATTTGGATTTGAAAACAACCATTCTCAATTCTGGTATAATCTATTATCATTTTTATTTAAATCACGATGCTTTTTATATTGTTTCTTATATTTAAAAACCAAATCAAAATGCATATATAGATATATTTATTCTTTATATTTTTATGAAATATCAGGACTTATTATATAAACGTGTACTAATATTATATGAATTGATGGTTTTGATCATGTACATTGTATCAATGTATCACGTGGTTAATGTGTAACCCGTAATATTGACTCGAGGTCTATGACTCCAGGAGTTCCGTTTTCTTATTTGGTTTGAGCTTTGTCAAAGATGTCGTCTGCTTCGATCTTAGATGTACAAAATACAGCCTTTTTACTCGGATATCAGCTGATAAGGTATGCTACTTTAAAGATCGTCATATCATAAAACAGTTTAGGCTTTTGATTCAGTCTATACAGAGTTATACAGGCCTGCAGTAGTCATACAAAGATATCGGCCTCTGGCATGGGCCTATATAAACTCTTGTTTGTCTGTAGGCCTATAACTCCGTATAAACCTCACCAAAAGTTCATAACTGTATATTATATCAGCACATTACAAAGAGACGAAACGAATTATTCAAAGCTTCGAATAATGTCATGCTGGTCCGAAGACGCCTGGTTGGAAACTTTCTATAAACATTAGGTTTAATGACGTCATGCTTTATGATTTATTCGTCGATGTGAATAATAAAAAGAATACTACACAGTGAATACCATAATATTGCTCTTTTGTATGGTGGGAGTTATTACCCAGTCGAATCTGTGCGTCTCGTGGGTTATCCATTTATCCATACACTCGAGCAATATTTATAGTATTCAATCTTCACTGTGCAATATTCTCTATTTATCACCATTCAGAGAAAACTATAGGCTTCTGATTGGTCCATGCAAGGGACGTACAACACCGTGTTTACCATACACATGGGGAATATTTTGCACAGGCGAGGTATATTTTGCATATACCCACGGAGTCAGGGCG
>JAVFBZ010168224.1:0-10708 GCA_032466195.1 Katharina tunicata
AGTGCTCTCTGTATCTTGGTGGAGTGCTCTCTGTATCTTGGTGGAGTGCTCTCTGTATCTTGGTGGAGTGCTCTCTGGACCTTGGTGGAGTGCTCTCTGGACCTTGGTGGAGTGCTCTCTGTATCTTGGTGGAGTGCTCTCTGTATCTTGGTGGAGTGCTCTCTGTATCTTGGTGGAGTGCTCTCTGGACCTTGGTGGAGTGCTCTCTGGACCTTGGTGGAGTGCTCTCTGTATCTTGGTGGAGTGCTCTCTGTATCTTGGTGGAGTGCTCTCTGTATCTTGGTGGAGTGCTCTCTGTACCTAGGTGGAGTGCTCTCTGTACCTAGGTGGAGTGCTCTCTGTACCTAGGTGGAGTGCTCTCTCTGCCTAGGTGGAGTGCTCTCTGCACCTTGGTTGGGTGCTTTCTGCATCTTGGTTGAGTACTTTCTGTGCCTTCGTCGAGTGCTCTCTGTTCGAAGGGACATCAGTTGGAAGCGAAGATGTCTTGAAGTCATCTTTGCCACATGTCCTTGTCCTGAGGTCATATCGGCAGAATGCCCTTGTTCTGAGGTCATCTTTGCCGCATGACCTTGCTCTAAGGTCATCTTTGCCACATGTTCTTGCTCTGAGGTCATCTTTGCCAAATGTCCTTGCTCTGATATCATCTTTGCCACATGTCCTTGCTCTGAGGTCATCTTTGCCAAATGTCCTTGCTCTGAGGTCATCTTTGCCACATGTCTTTGTCATGAGGTCATCTTTGCCACATGTCTTTGTCATGAGGTCATCTTTGTCAAATGTCCTTGTCATGAGGTCACCTTTGTCACATGTCTTTGTCATGAGGTCTTCTTTGTCACATGTCCTTGTCATGAAGTCATCTTTGCCACATGTCCTTTCTCTGGCGTCTTTTTTACCACATGTCCTTACTCTGGGGTCTTTTGCACCACATGTCCTTACTCTGGTTTTTTTTTTTACCACATGTCCTTACTCTGAGGTCATCTTTGCCAAATGTCCTTGCTCTGAGGTCATCTTTGCCAAATGTCCTTGCTCTGAGGTCATCTTTGCCACATGTCTTTGTCATGAGGTCATCTTTGTCAAATGTCCTTGTCATGAGGTCTTCTTTGTCACATGTCCTTGTCATGATGTCTTCTTTGCCACATGTCCTTGTCATGAAGTTATCTTTGCCACATGTCCTGGCCCTGAGGTCATCTTTGCCACATGTCTGTGTCCTGAGGTCTTCTTTGTCACATGGCCTTGCTCTGAGGTCTTCCTTACCACATGGCCTTGCTCTGAGGTCTTCTTTGTCACATATCCTTATCATGATGTCTTCTTTGTCACATGTTTTTGTCATGAAGTCATCTTTGCCGAATGTCCTTGTTCTGAGGTCATCTTTGCCGCATGTCTTCTTTGTAGTTTTAGAATTTGCTTAACGAATAAGTATGTGTAGACCAACATCATTTTTTTTTTTAAGATGATGGCCCAATGTTATTGAAAGGACTTCTTAATCATATCTTTTTAGTACGACTTAGAATTTGATCTTTATCACTAAAGGCTTTAATATTTATAATTTTTGAATTGTAAGAAGAATTTTTTTTTACCAAAAAACAAATCTTGATATAGCTTATTTGTTTTATTTTTACGCACTGTTCATTTGGGCTGTGCCGTGCCTCTGTGGTTGAGCGTTGGACTTCGGAGCCCCTTTCGTTCGATAGGTTCGACCCCCCCTGTGAACCTTAGGTATAAAAGGAAAGTTTTCCAGTGGCTGCATAGTTCGCGAGGTGTTTTTTTACATGGTTTCTTCCCAGTTTTCCACGATACACTGGCAACGCAAAATTAATAATTAATAAGACGACGTTAAACACTTATCATGCAAACAAACAAACACCATTCATTTTGTTCCTTTTTTGCCTGTTGCAGCTGCCATGATTTTCATCGATTCCATGGTGTTTGCAATGAAGGTCAAGGACCCTACATGGATGCCTCGGCCTCATTTGAATTATCTCTCGTGGTCATACGGTTTCAATGTCCTAGCAGGATTCTTAGCTGCCTACGCCGGAATTTGTGTCACTTTGCTTGCTCTCATTCTTAAGGAGACAAAGGACCAAACAGACATGCCATGGCAGCCAAAGGTAGAAGCCTCCAAGCCTGTCCGTGCTTACCCACCTGCCCAATCTGAGACCCGGAGTGAGCGCTCTTACGGGGGCAACAGCCAACTGTCCCAGTCCTATGCGCCACAACACAAGCCTTACGTCGACCAGTATTATCCCTCGGGACCTTCAATCGACCGCTCTCACCAAAAGCCGAACGTCCATCAATACCAACCAGCGTCAGATCCAAATGAGAAAACGGACGCCTACCAGGGCTACACACAACGGAAGCCATATGTTGCTCCGTACAAGCCTTCCCAGCCTGCTTTGGAGAGCTCTTACAAGCCGCCGCGATCACAGCACACATCCACGTACCAGCCAACGTACAACATGCCTGTGAAGAGAGCTCCCAAGACTTCAAACCATGATGACACCAAGGAGTCTGATGTTTAATAAGTGAGTTACCGTAAATCACATTCCAGGTAACTTTATTCCAACACACTCAGATTTAAATGTATGACAATATATATATATTTGGTTATCGCCTGAAAACAAATTTATTTACGTCATCTTCAGGAATACTGACTGCAATCATTCAACACAAATATATACATTTATTATATACATAGGTACAAAAATAATAACAGATCGTTATCAGGCTGTTTCGAGCTTACATTCATACTGCGTTACTTAGCACTGGAGAAACATTATTTTTCCTACGGAGCTAGTTAAATGTGACTGCACATTATTTGGTTGTGTTCTGTCACTGCTTGCTGTTGGAATACACGCTGTCATATAAGTGAAATACACTTGGACATGGTGTAAATCAACAATCAATCATCAGGTGAGAAAATCCATGTCTGAATTTAGGCCTCAAAGCTTCCAAAGAACTCGCATGGTTTAGGTGAATTGTTTTTTCATTGTCTGTTTTTATTGGCTGACATATGCTTATTTTGTTTATTATTGGACAATGGTGGGCTGTTGGTTGGGAGCCTCCTGTGTCCTGGTGCTCTCTGAGCATAGGATCACCAGGAAGCTTATTTGTTGTAGTGTCAGTCCTATTTTTTGTCATTTAAATGTATTGTGGTGTCGTATGTGTTGCCAGTGATTCTTGGTTGGGCCTCCTGTGCCCTGGTGTTCTTCGAGCTAAAGGGTATCAGAAAGCCGATTTGTTGTGGTGTCCGTTCTTTGTCCTGTTAATGTATTGTGGTATCATCTATGTTGCCAGCGTCATGTCAAGTGGCTTTAATCTTATTGAAATATCGAGTGGAGAGAAATGAAGGATTGCAGAGTCACTTTTCTCCAGTATTGAGGATCCATCGCCTTAGCCAACTGAAATAACCATCGTTATGCCACTGAAACGAAAGTAATGTTTTATTTACAATAATTTTTTTCTTGTTTCAGATCAGCCATTGTACATTGACATACAGGAATTCGGAACCAAACTGCTACCAGCATCTTACCACAATCCATACACGTCAGGCTCTTCAAACGGCCTACTTTAGATTGCGCCCAGTAAATTGAATTTAATTTAACTCACCCCTGCAATTAGTTGAATCCCTGTGAACATTTCTAGTAATTCAAGTTTTGCATTATCCTACAGAATATGCAAACAAAGATATAAAATATAATATTGTCTGGTTTTATACATGTACTTGACTGGTTTTATAATTATCGGCTGTGCCTCAGTTGGTTGAGCGATGGACTGCTGAGTCCCCTTCACTACACCCGGAATAGGTTTGATAACCCGTTTAAACCTTAGGTACAAAATGGGAGTTCCGGTGGCTGTGGAGATCGCAAGATGATTTTTACAAGATTTTTTTCCCTGTTTACCACCTGTGACCATACACTGGCAACACCAAGTCGTTATATAAGTGAAATACTCTTGAGTATGATGTTAAACACCAATCAAACAAATAAATTTATAGTTATCTGCTAGCCTTGGTTTAGGCAGTTTCTTTCCATTTTGTATTTATAAAAAAATACAAATTCCCAGAAAATACAAACAAACAACCCATCAACAGATATGTCATTTCGATTAAAAGTGTCTGTGTTAAACAAAATACAGCTTAGGAGCTTCGGTCTGAAAGATCTGTGAATATAAATATATTGTTGTATTATTCATTTTATATACTATGAAAAAAACTATATATTCAATAATTTTTAAGCATATCTTGCAGATTCATTCTCCATTAATGCATCTTGTAAATATGAAATGCTTCGCTGTTTTCTTCCTTTTATTATCTGTATATACATATGTAATGGTGGTAATACATTTTTAGTCACTGATAGATTAAAGACTGTTTGAAAATTCATGACGACCGCTTCAAATCATATAAAGGCACATGTCACTTTGTGTTATACTATTCTGGTTTAGGGAGAACTGGGTTTCCATAATGAAAGACTTTAATAACCATTTGTTTTGATCAATGGCATTCAATGAGAAGTATGATGCACAAGTATATTGGATTGACGTTTATAACATTTAGAGCATCGTGCTATGGGAAGGGTTCTCACAAGAACCTCTGAATAATTATGATCAGCTTTTCTAATCTAGAGAACCCTTAAGTAAAGACTTCCGTGATCATCTCTTTTCCAAGATCCAGATTTCAAACTCCTCTTGTGTTATCATTTATAAACAGCAATGGTCTAATTAATTATTTAATTGTTAATAATATAGATTTATTGAGTCGCAAGATAATGCATCTGTATCAAATTTCACTGTATTTTTTTAAATATGATTTTGTATAAAACTTGAATAAAAGTCCTGTAAGCAATCATTTGTTATTTGAAGTAGTTTTGTATAGTTAAGAAAGGGAACATGTACAGTGTTTTAGTTTTTTGGGATAACACTTAGACTGAACATATTCTAGTTCAGAAAAAATTTGCAGGGTGAGGCCCTTGTGGGAATCGAACCCACGATCCTCAGAGTCAGGCAACAAATCTCCAGCAGTACATGACGCCCACCTTTGACCACTCTGCTATCCCGTCTGTAGAAAAGGCTAAAGGCATCAGGAAGCCAATCTGTTGTAGTCTTCTGTTGATCATCCTGTACATGTCCTGTGGTGGTGTGCTTGTTACCAGCCACCACTCCGTCACATTGGCCAAATAAACTTAAATTATATGTTAAACCCAAATTAAACAAACACAAATTTTGTACTTGTGTGCTTACTTGCATAATCCGTGCTCAAAGGTTTTTCACTTACCTGTACATCATGTTTGAGTGGCAATTAGAAGCTGGATTGAACAGAACATGAGACGAAATATGGTTGAAAACTTCTTTTTGTATTATAGGTACAACGTTTTGGTGTAGGTACTAACACCATTATCAAGCGAAATGTACATGAGTGAAGTGTGAACAGCTACAACTAAAATATCTGAAGAGCTATGCACTGTTTAAAATAAAATCCAGAAAACCTTGCTTGTGATCGTATGAATATATATATGCACCAGAGCATATATATTGTAGGTAAAACCGAAAAGGTTGAAACGGTTGGCCTGGTTTCCTCAGGTAAACTGCATCGATTTTTTTCTCTTCCCTTTTCACTTAATAGGCACTAGCACTTTTGAACGAGTGACTTATTTGCCAAGTGTTCACTTTAAACGCTGTACCAAAATAAAATTTCTGATCCAGAAAAAGGTGATATGTTTCACTATCTCAAGCTCTATATATACCACTGAGCAGGTGGTTGGATAGAGCTACCTTAAATAGCACCGTAAACTGGACAGTGCAATGCTATGAAACATTATCAGCAACATACATGTATAATTACCAGGTCCCGTTATCTCAGCTAGACCTTCTTCTGCTCTGAACTATGGGGAACAGGAAGCTGATTTGTCCTGTGTTGAGTCCTGCATGTGTCCTTTTCGGTTGAGGGTGGTTTCCTTTTCATAAAGTGAACTAAATGGGCTGGCACGCCATCATATATGACCGAAATAACCTTCAGTTAAGTATGACATAATACCCCAATCAATCTATCCTTTTTGTAAAGTTCAAATAAATGTTGAATGAGCCACAACCGACAGAATTATAAGATATTTATTTCAAAAATCTATAAAGGCTGTTCTAAACATTGATGTAATACTAGGCAACTAACAGGTTGGATAACTGACAGGACACATATAGGGTATGAGTAATGCGTATAGTTTGTCAAGAAATGCAGGTCAAGTTTTACTACCTGTCACCCCCGGCGTACCTTTCCACAGTGGACTGGACCGGATTTTTGTCACCTGCAATCAACAACGAAGGTGAACTCAATTTCAAAATGGCGATGCCAGGTCTGATTGCTCCCGCTTTGATCGTAAGCACAATTGGAACAATTTTCTTGCTCCTTGCCTACGCCAGTCCGAACTGGGTCCAGTCCTTCGAAGAAGCAAATAATCCTTTCCAAAAAGCGGGGATCTGGGAATTCTGTTTTAATGATTATACTTTTCCGGCCGACTTTTTGGGTCGACGATGGATTGGTTGTTGGTATATATTTTCGAGTGACATTCGTGACATGTGGGAATATCTTTCCCCTCGTAAGTATTTTTGACAATATATCAATTTAATTTATTTAATTTTCGTTACGATGGTATTTGTGATTTGTGCACTGGGGAACTGAAAAATCTCAAATTGCTTAAGCAAAGTTTTCATGTCATTTTGCACGGTCAGCTGGCTTGTAAGTGTTGGATAGTAAATAAATTATGTTATTAAAAAATATTACCATTTGCATGTTTATTATGTTTGCGACACACATACAATCGAAAAAAAAAAATGAAAATAAATAAAGAAATTGGTTTTATTTTTAAAAAATTGAATTTGTCCCAACCTCATATTATTTAGTGTAAACTTATATCTGTATAATATAATAAGGTAGAAACAAATTCTTTCTTTTTTTTAATAAAGCAGATTTCTTTACTTTTGTTTTTCATTTTCTCCATTTTGTGTGTCGCAAACATAACAAACACACAAAATTGTAAATTTTAATGCTACATTTGATTTACTATCCAAGCCAGGTGACCGTGTCAATTTGAGATACTGAAAATTTGAAGTATGATACAGTTTCCAAACTTTATTCTGCTACATAACTATGACAGAATAATTACTTTGACAACAATCTCGAGTATTCAAAATAGTGTGACTATTTCATATTACACCAGGCCCTCTGGCCAAGGGCAGAATGTTTTAAACTTATATTTAAGCTGTCATCTGAGGCCGCTCCCTGGTTGAGCGTTGGACTACGGAACCCCCTTCACTGTACCCGGGGTAGGTTTGATCCCCCTGTGGACCTTAGGTATATAAGGGAAGTTTTCCTGTGGCTGCGGAGTTTGCGGGGTGGTTTTTACTAGGTTTCTTCCCGGTTTTCCACCATACACCAGCAATACAAATTATTAAGATAAGTAAGTCGTCATATAGGTGAAATACTCTTGAGTACGACGTTAAACACTAATCAAACAAACAAACAAGCTGTCATTCTTAGCCCTGGAGGAACAATATCTTTCCAACAGAGCTAACACCAGTGACTATAAATGTTTTGGTTGTGTTACTGTCACTCTGTAATATTAGAATACACCGCCATCATATAAGTACCCTTAAGCACAATAATAAACACCATTACACCAATCAATCAATCACATTAACCCATGGTAATTTTATGTGAAAGAAAAGTTGTATAAAATGAAAATGTTATTTAAGTCTTGAAACCTAGTAGACAGTGATGAGCTGAAAACTTAGAGCATTTTGAACAATGTTATAATAAAATTTTATAACATTATAAATACATGTTTTAACTAGACACTTATCAACACAATGTTCAGTTGAACTCTGAACACTATATACAAAGTTAAAATTGAAATCTCCAGATATGTTAAACAAAAGTTGACAGTATTCTGTATTTATGTAACAGAAAGTTGAGCTTGATCTGCCTGAACATGGATTTATTTTTATTAAATGCCATCCGTCCCGTTTTTTTTGTCCTGTAAATGTTTTGTGGCGTCTGCTGTGCCATCCATACCGGCAAAGGGAAGGAAAATTCCTCCTGTAAAATTTTCCCTGCGTTGTCCAAGTAACTGGCGGGTTGCGCCGCCGTGGCTCCGTGGTTGAGCTTTGGACTAGAGATCGTGTCCCTTTCACTGTACCCGGAATCGGTTTGATTCCTTCTGCGGACCATAAGTACATTTTAGAAGTTTTCTGGTGCCTGCAGAATTCGTCTAATGGTTTTTACTAGGTTTATTTTGGTTTTCCACCAGGCACCTGCAAATAAAATCCCCCCCCCCCCCCCCCCTCTCCAACAAAAGACAAAGAAAGATAAAAATACACTTTTACTTATAGCTGAAAATATATAATGGCCTTATCTGGGGGATATGCAGGGAATTATGTTAGGTTCCCATCCCAAACTAGACTGCATAGCAGTCTAACCGAGGAAGGTACATCCGAGGGGAGGATTGGTGCGCGAAAGTTTTTTTTTCCCCTGTTCGCACTAAGGAAAAAAAAATGAAAGAGGACTTGTTAAAGATTACATTTCATGCAATCTGAGTGAATATGGAGGCATAAAGTTACACCGGTATTTGTATTTAATATTTTTCCAACACCAAGCAATCAATCATAAGAAGCTAACTTTGATATAGTAAGTGTTGACATTATAGACGCCTCATTTCAGTATTAAAATAAAATAAAGTAAAACATCACAGTAATTGGATCACCTGATAATTAGGTTTTATAATACCCATATTTTAACTCCGTCTGAGAAACTGTTTTGCATATGACACAGTAGCCTCCTCCGTATCTATATTCCAGCCACAAATATTTTTTGGTAAAAGTTGACAGTCTTGCGCCCGTGTTGACGCTGGTGGGGAACTTGCGTTAGCACTTTCTGTCGACACAGTAAAGAAATCTGTGATTGATTTCGCCGTTGTTGCAGCGGACTTCACCGTGTGTAACCTGTCGGCCGTAATGTAGGTTTTCGCCGCTTTGTTGTGTGATTTTTCTCCCTCCAGGCTTCATAGCTGTCACTTTTCTGAAACCATGTGCTGGTAAAGCAGAAACTATTTTATGCAACTTTCATTGGTCAGGAAGAATTATGCGAAACCAATGAAATCGCAAAGATTGACTAATATGTTTTACCGGCCTCCTTTGCATTGAAGAGCTACACAAGAATCTGCGACACTTTCATAACTTCTCACGAAACACTGTTTGGCTTACTTTTGACATAGATTTTATACAAAAAATATTGTTTTAAGTATTTTTTTAAAATTAATTCGGGCGTAAAATGTTTTGGGCGCCCATACGTTTTCCGTAACCAAATCGACCCTAGATACGCCCCTGCTAATTGATAATAAGATGGTGCAGTTTTTGAATGTGTCCAAATTAAACATAACACTGTTTTAAACAAACACATACCTTCCTCATGTTGGAAACAAGGCCGGTTTGATTAAAGTACTGTACCATTCTCAGATTTTAAGTTAATTTATTTATTTATTTGTTTTCATTTCAGCTTGGTTTATAGCCGTTGAAGTCATGATGAGTGCGGTGTGTTTAGCCCAGCTCGGATCCTTCCTCATTGCGTTACTTGTCTCACTAAGGTGTATGAACCCATCCATGAACTATAATCTGATGAACCTGGCAGCCGTCGCAATGATAGGAGCAGGTTAGTATCTTGTGCAAGAGAAAGTACATAAAGCAATTCAAAAGGACCATTGTCGCTAGACTAGAACATATATAAGCTTATGGCACAGTGTAACTGATTTGGGGGAAATGGGATGGTTCCTTTTGGACCTTTTTCCTTGCATTTCCTTTGGGGGGTTTCCTCCAGACTTTTCCTCTGGCATTTTCCTAAGGGTGGCTTCCTTCTGGACATTCTCCATGGCAATTTCCCTTGGATGGTTCTTTCCTGACTTTTCCCCTGGAGTGGTTCCTTCTGGACTTTCCTCGTGGTATTTTTCAATGAATGGTATTCTCTGGTCTTTATTCAAGCCATTTTCTCCAATGAGTTGTTTCCTTCTGGATGTTTATCCCTGAGATTTTCCCCACGAATGATCCTTCTAGAATGTTTCACTAGGTTGGTTCTCGCTAGGCTTTTCCCTGATGTTTTCTCCAATTTTTTCCATCTCAAATTTTCCGCTGGGGTGGTTTCTTCTGGACTTTTCCCCTCATATTTTCTCAGGACATTTTCCATGATGGTGTTGCTCTGGACTTTTCCTCTTGTAATTTCCACCATACACTGGCAACTCAAAGTTTCAAATAGGCGAAAGACATTGAGTACGACGTTAAATACCAATTAAATAAAAAATAAACCCTTTGTAATTTCCCTGAGGTGATTTCCTCTGGATTATTTCCCTGGTATTTTCCCTGGTGTGGTTTCGTCTGGACTTTTTCTCTGGTGTGGTTTCGTCTGGACTTTTCCCCTAGGGTGGTTTTTCCAGGGGCTTCCTTCACAAAATTGTGTATGACAATAAAAAAGCGTTCAATTGAATAATGTCATGTTAAATTGTTAATCCAAACACATTGTGCTTTATTTGTATGTTGTACAACATATTGTGAAAGCATCACATTGCCCTGGCATTTTCCCTGTGGTGTTACATTTAGAGTTTTCCATTTCCTGGAATTATAAATTCATGTTAAACTGTGGAAGATACAACTAATACAACTTTGTATCCTACAATCA
>JAVFBZ010168235.1:0-37060 GCA_032466195.1 Katharina tunicata
CAGAACAATCCTAACATTATTGACAGAGAAATAGTCCATTTAGTTAGTGTTACATCAACAACAAGAACAACAAAAGCACCAACAAGAGAGTGAGTAAGATCTAGACCCCGTTCACCAAGTGTGATTGAAAAGGCACATCAGACTCCACCTTATACACAATATGACACCAGAACGAGTGTAGCAATTGCAAAAGGGGAATAAACCCGTGAAAAATCAGCTTTATTACAATGCGCACTGTAACGACTGTGGTTCTGCTAAACCTCTCTGCTAACCTCTCCCTCTGCTGACTGTATTCTGTGTATGCCATTTACTCTTGTTTCTTTAATTATTAACTTAATTAATTTCCAAGAATGTTATATTTGGAACTGCCATGTGCGAGATAATACGCCTTTTGTAGGGTTATTGTCACTGGTTCACCATTCTGTATTCAGTGAGTTGTTTTCTCTATGATAGGGATATTGGTTATGTTTTCTGTGTACAGGTAACACTTCTCACCATTGCTGCTCAATGTCCGTTTATTTATTTGGTATTTGATTCCTGTGAAATAGACCACAATATTTCTCCAGAAGAATGGTAACCTGCTTTAGGATTGAATTGTTCAATGCGCCACACAAGCACAATGAGCTTACACAATATATTTATTTTGACTCAGCTGAAGTGTTCGGTTTCCTAACCCATTCCCAATCTTTCGTTGAACAGAAAGCCTTTGTACCGTTATTCGCTTTGGGACGCACACAGCAAAAATCTTGACAAATGGTGATGGATGAGTTTTAAAACTACCACCGATAAGGCCGTCCGAGGTCACCTTCAGGGTCCAGTCGATTAACAGATCGATCAACAGTTTTCAAGCAACAGATTGATCATAAGCTTCGGCCAAAGCAAACTGAATCAAAATCAGAAAGTGAATTAAATAACTATGTGATTAAATAAATAGGAGCGAGGATGAAAAAAAAAAGTTATTTTAAAAAGGTACGGAGAATTTTGGGAAAATATGACGTTAAAACCTGTTTTAAACCCAATATGACCATCCGCAATGACACTAGTCCACCCAAAAGATAGACCAGATAGAGTAAAACAAAGTGGGTTGGTATACGGTATTAAGTGTGAAGCCGTAGACTCTTCGAATAAGTATGTAGGGGAAACCCAACAGCCACTTAAGCAACGCCTATACCAACACCGTAGACCAAAAGTGACGGAAAAAATTCCGCTGTGTACGTGCATACGTTGAACACAGGTCACACCATTTCTAAAGACTGTGTCAAAATTCTAGATAAAGAAAAAGGTGGTTTGAAAAGGGGTGTTAAAGAGGCTATTTAGGCCAAATAAAGCAACCGTGATTAAACCGTAATGGTGGTTTAAGGTTTGACCTCTCGAGGGCTTGGGACAGCTCTATTAAATGTGTTTCGACACAATTATAAGAAACAGTATTTTTCTATAGACATATCAGTCTTAGTATTGGTTTTTCTGCAATAACTAAGTACATATTCTTTAAATGTTTACTCAGACATTTCTGAATATTCAGAATATTGGTTTGAGTGAACATGTACATTGCAGCCCTTTAAAAAAGAAAAGAAAAGAAACATGCTTTGACAGGTGAACTTTACTCACACCCAAGCTGGTAGCTATGTACATTGTCTTGTGAATATAATTATATATATATTATGTATTTCTAAATTGTACTATGCTTGTTTAGGAGAGAAGCCATATGGCTCGTTCCTGCAATAAAGAAATATATACAATATAAATGCAAAGTGTAGCAGCTATCTGTACTCTATATTGATTTGAATGCGCCATTCAAACTAAACAAAACTAAACTAAACTATCTGTACTCTGTTGAAGGCTCCAGATTGGAGTTGCAACGTCAGTGTTAATAAAAATCGTTAGTCCAGTTGACCAGATTTATGTCTATTATTGTATCAGTTAGTTATTGAGACAGCCTACTTAGTACACAATCCCTTTTGAACTGTACGACCATTAAATTGGGATAAATGTCACACGAGAAAGACCATCGAATCGGACCGTCACAAGTTTAATTTGACAAAACTTCTTCTTCGATTCCTAAAATCTGTCATGCACCCGGTTTCGAACTTACCATATATGGTGTTATCGTCAAGCCAAGAGGGTCTATGGCGATTGAAATATCAACAGCCGATTAATAAAATACTTTAAATCTGTACGACTTGTTTTTTTGTTCTAGGATTAATTTCGGCTTTGTCCTTGAAACCCTGCATACTTATCTATTTACGAGCCCAATTTTGATGCTTTGTTGCAAATGTCTGGAATAGAAAACATTATTGGACACATATTAACGGTTATGTAATCCGTGTTTACGAATCGAAGCTGACGATTAACTCGAAAATAATCAAATGAGATGATAAATATTTTAATATTAAAAGTAACAGCTTGTGACAATCAATACTTCAATCCTTTTACTCTCCTAGTATTTAAAGGTTTTGTCTTGCTTTTCAATGGGAAATTTAATGTAATTAGATTAACGTGAAATTTCAAGCGCAATCAAGTTGATGAGCATAATAAGTTGATTGCTTCTGTGAATAAGAATCATAGACATGTGAAAGAAGTGAGTAAGAGATGAGAAAAGCTGAGAAAATAAACATCTGTTTAGTTTCGACCACTTGTTGTTGATAAATACTGTCTGTTCTGAATACTTATCGCTAATATACAGATAATCAATTGTTTGTATACTCGCTGATTGAATTGGATTATGTGGATGAACAATTCTGCATGCCAAAGCAGTGCATATAGTGTTTGTCTGTTGCATAAAGAGACGCTTCCGAGGCACATCATCTAACAATAGTATACAGGGTTCCCCTCAGATTGTAGACAGTAACAAAGAAACCTGGTATGTATGATGACATTCCTAAAGTATATAGGTTTGCCAATACTTTCAGGTTATTTATAGATCTATCAACCGTTATGTCTTGGCTTTAAACTGATCCCTACGTGTATTGTTTAAACACTGTTCTGTACAGGATGTAGCTACTGACAACGAGTTGTGTAATCTGTAATTTTACTTCTACCATTAAGTTTTTAGTTAATAAGCTATGGATGTTTCGCCGCTCATACAATTTCCTTAAAATTTCCGCGACGTAATGCAGGCTGTTTTAAATCCGGTTTAATTATCTTTTTTGTTTTTAATGGGACTTTTGGTCATTGTGCTGACAGACTGGGACGTCATTGCATAGCTTCACGGGAGACAACGGAAGTTGCTTAATGTATATCTATTATTCTTTCCAATTATATCCGGCTGGAGAGAATAACCAACACATACCATAGTTCAGGTATCTGCCCAGTAGCCAAATGTTACCTTCACGTAAGTAAAATGAGTTCTGCGTAGGCACCACCGGAAAGATTTAAACCAGAAACCAGGTTTGAGACGATGGGTGTTGAAAGTCGAAACAGAAACTGTGTCTCTATTTTACTGTACACAATGAATGAACAATGTTCTGATCTATGGCAATTAGTATTTCCTGGTAGATGTCTCAGGAAAAATAACACAATGTAGAAACGTTTACACTATGCTCAGAATTAAGTAAAATACGTGTTTTGACGACTTTTAAAAGGTGGCAGATAAAAGAACCTACTCATTTACTGACAAAATAAAGTTCAAAATTCCGCATACGTCAATCGTGTTTCGCAAAGTGTATGGACAAATACAGAATGTAACTAAAATAACAAACACAAGTGCAAATTGATATCAAAGTAATTTGAATAATGAAAGCTTCAAGGTTAAAAAAAATCAAAACAGACCTACCCCAGTTAAGTTAAGTTAATTAATGCAGAAAGCCGATTATTTCTTCTTCTATGCGTTTGAACAGAACCTGTAATGTAATCAGCATGCATCATTGTGTCGGTGGAAACTATTTAAAAAAAATGTAATGTCAATTGACAGAACAAACTTGGTAGAATTTCATTAATACAAAAATGCTTATTGGAAAGTTATAGAGTCGAAGTAAATGACGCATTCACTGTACTTGGTTATGTTTCTGTTTATTACCAAGGTATTTCCTACTGGCGTCATACAGCCACCATGTAGAGATCTAATCGATGTCGGAAATTTTTTTTAGCTGAAATCTTTCAACTAAACACGGGTGTATCAAGACTTATTATCTTCCGAAATCATTTCAGTGCATGTGTTATCTCCATTAACCTGTGCAATATATGTGTTCTTAAAGGGATATATGGTTGAGTTCTCAGTCAAGTTGCATAAGATTAGTTTGACAATACATTTTTGCGGGCTGCTTTAGGTCAGCGAATTCTTGGCGAATTCATGGAAAAGGACTTAAACCAGCTCTATGTTGTAGCCACCGGTTTTCTGCAAGACTATTCAGGCTATATGAGTTTAATTTATCTGTCTTTCGTAAGTTTACAGTGAACACAAAATTAAAATATTTCATATAGTTTCTCTAAAGATTTACCGCCACTCTAAAAAGAAAAGAAGACTTCACTTCAATGAATATAAATTTTATAAATACTGTCAATGTGTTCCTGTTATGTTGCGACAAAATTATACATTGGAACTCGCCCACGTACATTTCTTCAAAACGGTTATTAATTAATTTATTATTTGATTGCTATTTAAAGTCGTACTCCAGGGTCCTATACCGGGTGTAGTGAAGGGAAATCAGCAGTCCAGCGGACACCACAACAAAGTTCCGCTTAATCAACCTCGTTTATCAGAGAAACAGAGGGCACAGATAGCCAAATAGTGATCCGTAAAGTGATAAGAGAACTGCATGTTTCCTTGCGTTGGAAACATGCAGTTCTCTTATCACTTTACGGATCACTATATAAAGACACCCGATGAAACCATTTACATACACTATAGGTTAATTGGGCACAGTGAGCATTTAGATTTGCAATAATTACATAACTCATGATAGTTGAAAAGATCAGACAAATATCAATATTAGTGTTCGAGAAAACTGCCATCCAGGCGGTCAAGCGGTCGACGCTGTGCTGGTCTTCTTCCCGGTGTGCGATAATATAATACAGCGTTTTCCCTGCAGTTCCCAAGATTTTCGAATATTAACGAGGAAACAGTTCGAGCGTATGGAATTAAAAGCAATGAATGCTTGCTCTCTTTTGACCTAGACGATTAATAACATTCTGTGAGAATTTTTTAAAACAAATCCGTCTCTCTGTACACTCCTACGCAGCGGCTATCGATACATAACATTTACAACAGTCCAGTACAGCCGCTGCTCAAACAAGGTCGATTTACCCGCGATTGCCACAAGAGGGCTCTTTTTAGTCTGGATGACATGGGCCAATCAATTTGCGTTTTATAGTTGCTTGTTTGGTTTACATTTTGTTTACGTGGTATCCAAGGCCTGGGGTCAAGTTTAAAAAATAATCGCGCGAATTACGCTTGATGATTCTTCTGGACAATCTGTCTCCTTTATAGCTATTTGGTACATTTGATTACAAGCTTAGGCGGTGTATGGGCCTAAATGACCTGCTTGACAATAAAGAAGCACCATTTTATGTATAGTTATTCAGTAAATTGCTGTATATTATGCTCGCAAAATGAGCTCTATTGTAACAATTTTTGAAGTGTTTTCATAAATTAAAACAGTTATGTTCCTAAAAAAAATCCAATGGATAGCCTACTAATCTTGTACGATTCATGCAGAAAAATTGTTGCTATAATTCAAATACAACGTAAAGAGGGCTGGTCATTTTCCTTCATAAGCAAATTGACACAGCATCATGCACCAGACTGAAGGACGTACTAATAACGATGTCTCATTTTTCCCCCAAAGTCTAGTCTGCGTTGAAAAGCTAGATTGTACTTAATGGCTACACAATATATTTGGTATAAAACTTGATCTTGAGAAGATTCCAACAACCAAAAACACTTCAAAATTGTCGTTTTACGTTTTCGTCCAGTGACCTATTCACGCCCTCCATTTGTCCTGCCACTGTCTCCAAATTTAGAGCCGAGACGTAATTTCTCGGGAACAAATCAATATTAATATAAAGGTTTTGAGTGGAAACGGCGAATATAGGCATTTTATTGCACAGTCTAGAATAGGGCCCTCTGGTGGCCATCCCAGGAAAATCGGCCTTCTTTTAGCAGCGGGTATACTGGTCTTTTGTATAAGATGTATATATCAATAGCCGCTGCGCAGGAGTGTATCTCCCTGTGGTTTGTCAGAGATTTATTTGTTTTGGGGGTTTTGCGTTCCACTTAAGGTTATTTCAATCATATGACAGCGTGCCAGCAGAATAGCTGAAAGGAACAACCCTTGGTGACACCGGCAACAGAAAACAGGACACCACAACAATTCGGCTTCCTCACACCCCTCACCTTAGAGAGCACCAGGGCACAGTTATTTTCGCCTAATAAACTGCATTTGTCAGAGAAATTGTCCGGAACAGTAAACACAACAACAGTGTAAGCACCAGTTACCTCATGCAAGACGTTTGTGAACATATCTTGTATGGTGGTGGCAAACTAAAGTTATGCTTCAAATAAGTCTTCAAGTAGATTTCGGAGTTCAAAGATGCAAATCAATGTAGCGAGACGCCAATTTGGATTGATTGACTGGTGTTTAACGCCGTGCTCAAGTCTATCTCACATATATGACGGCGATGTTTCTGTGTTCTGCTCTGTGGTGAAGTATGGCCGCATGACTACGCTTGGAAGAAACTGCCCTTAGCCAGAGGGCGACTTTGCGTTGGAAGCATAGTTGGATTGCATTTCCATATATGATACATAATTCTTATGTCTGTAAATTAACAAAATAGAATGGTATTATAACGTTTGGATAAATACCATGTTGTTGACACGTGGTGTGGGTTGCGTTAAACACATCAAAGCACCCACCATACTTATGTCTGTACCACCGAGGAAAAGACTTTCTCTCGGATGTCCACGTTGAAAAACATATATCACCAGGCCTTCGCGTTTCCCTTTGCGGATTAAACTGATACTTCACATTTATGAATCAACAACAGTTGTAAAAGATATTAGACGAGTTATCGGTGTTTTGATGAATGGTACAGATGTTAAGTTGAAAGTTGATTGTCAGAGGGTAGCCCTCGTCTAGAGTATGGTGATAGCTCATTTCACCGGGAAATCTTTTACCGATAGTAGCGGCTATTGAAGGCGAACGGTTAATGATAAACTTTCCTTTGGCGAGATATTTAGCTGCTGTTTTGACAGCCCTTTCACACATTTTTATGAAACTGATAAGGCTTTGTGGCAAGATGAAGGAATCCTTATTGATGTTCGTGATGCTGATGGAGCAGGTTGGCATAACATAAGCTACTTATAGATTAAAATAGTAACAGTCCAACACCGTATGGTACATTTTTCTTATCATTATCTTAGTGCTACTGCTACATTATAGAACACATTGTTAGATTTGATTGCAATTGGTACAAATTATGTCGAATTCAGATGTTTATCTATATCTCTATAGCTCGTTTTGCCAGCTTTGCAGAACACCATTTGGTCCGAAAACTCTAATGGAAATATGTTTTCCTACACATCGAATGCTCTTTGACAAAGTGGATAAAATGTGCTTAGTGTACACGAGAGCTGTTCATCTATGCCCAATCAATGCTCTTTGTCACCAGCGATGTTAATGACTCAAATTGGACGTTACCCTGGAAAGCTTTGGCACTTGCCAAAAATGCGAAATTTGTGTTTGCAGTCATCTAATTTGCACAGCTCTTACTTATCGATGAGGTGAACTTAACCCAGTCGGTGTTTTTCAACTGTTAGCTTAATTGCAGTTGTGAATCGAGGAGCCTTTCGAGGAGGCAATACAATTTAATTAACCGTCTTGTATTCAATGTCGTTTCTGCGAAAGTTTGAATTTAAGTATATTATAATTAAATTATTAAGGGAATATATATATATAAGTTCTTTACTAACGTTAACTGGGATCAGGCTGTCAGTCTCAGTTGTTACGTTTAACAGGAAATGGAAAAAAGGGGACCGTCTAAAATGAATAGTAGTTCGTGAATATGTGGAAGAAGTTGGTTAATGGCTGCTATTATCGCACACAATTATGTTAGTATGTAAATTACATCGAAGGGAGTTACCATTACATAACAAAATTAAGGGTTTTCTCCAGTAGCTAAATTCTCCTAATTAAACAATGTACAGATGAAGTTTATGAGTTCCGACAAACCAGTAGAGGAAAGATTTATGTTAAGCAAAGATATATTATCGCGTCTGACCGTTTAAGCGACGTATGTTTAACGTTGAAGCAGACATCTGTTCCTCTATATCACTATACATGTAAAGTATGTATGACTGGCTCTGATTGATCCATTTTGTCAGAGGCCGACTGCTTACACTATCTGGAGATATGCATCAGGAACAACCCCAGCCTTTGTTGATAGAATACAGGATACACTTTTAAACATGTCTTCTAACAACACTTATAACTTAAAGCAGGCACAAGAGCTGTAAGTAACTTACTCATTTGCTGCTGTTATATAAAGTACAGCATTTTACTGTCGGAGTTGAGAACCCTTGAGATGCCCTTGTCGATATAATGTAGCAGCAGAAGTACAAGTGTTCTTATTAACACTCTTGTGCGATAATGTTATCTTCACGACTTTGCAATGCTATATGGTAACTCACGAATTTCGTTGCAGCACACGTGATAAACGAAACGTTGTTAGATCCAATCTATAGCGTTACATCCGATATAAGTTTATTTCAAATGTCTTCCTCAGTCTGCTGGGCCCTCTGAAGTACCCCTGTATCTGTCATCATTTACTGTGAATTCTAATGTCCAGACATTAAATGGTGAGATCCACACACCATAATACGATATTATAAAGGCTGAAATATATCATTCAACATATCAAACATATCATTCCACAACAGCTCTTTATCAGCTCTACTTTTTACTTTCAATAGCCAAGTCAATTTTTATTACGCATCTTCATAACGGCAACAGAAATGTTTCCCTTGTGATATACTATTAAGTTATTTATTTATTATAAACAACATTATGACCTTCCTCGTCGTCTTTAAATAACTTGTTTATATGTACTTGTAGCTGCCTTAAAATATTATAACAGTAAAAACAACAACAGAGCAATAAATTATGTCGGGAACAGATAGAACAGACAACTTAACCTTCAAAATAGTATATGTTTATTGTATATTTCTATCAAGCTGGTAAATCGGTTTTCTATTATCTTTAGCATGGAATTCTCACATTTAATATCTGTCAACAAGGCGATTTTCCTCTTTTGCTCTGGGGTACTTATTCCGTCGGAGATTCGCTGCCAATTATTATTGCGGCAAGTCGATTTGCCGAAGTGAAAGTGGTTGCATTGGCTCCGATTTGCCAAAGAGAGAGTGGTGGCTGATTAAGACCGAGTACTGATTCAATGGAACAGTTTTGATGACATCATTATATTTTTTTTATCCTCTACAGGGTTTCAGTCATAGAATATCTAACAGGAGTAATGCAATAAATAGCAGTTGGTTGTAAATGTTGAAAAAGGTAAAGCAATGGTTTTTATAAAGGAGGCAAATTGGCCCCAAATATGGAGTTCTATTTTGGGGGTTCACGCCTTTATGTCGCTATTGCACCCAAATCTGGAGTTATATTATGGGGTTCACGCCTTTATGTCGTTATTGCCCTCAAATCTGGAGTTCTATTATGGGGGTTCACGTCTTTATGTCGTTATTGCACCCAAATCTGGGGTTCTATTATGAGGGTTAACGTCTTTATGTCGCTATTGCCCCCAAATCTGGAGTTCTATTATGGGGGTTCACGTCTTTATGTCGTTATTGCACCCAAATCTGGAGTTATATTATGGGGTTCACGCCTTTATGTCGTTATTGCCCTTAAATCTGGAGTTCAAGTATGGGGATTCACGCCTTTATATCGTTATTGACTCCAAATTTGGAGTTCTATTATGGGGGTTAACGTCTTTTTGTCGGTATTGCCCCCAAATCTGGAGTTCTATTATGGGGGTTCACACCTTTATGTCGTTATTGCCCCCAAATCTGGAATTCTATTATGGGGGTTCACGCATTTATGTCGTTAATACATTTTCACAGGAGGTTCTTTTGTTATAGCCACACATACATTTCTCTTAAAGTCATGAAAATTTTGGGCAAAACAAGCAAATTGTCATTCGATTTCCAAAAAATGTCCGTTGAACTTCACCTAGATATTTATGATAGACTAGTTTGACCTATTGTTTGACCTATTGTATCAGGCAGAGGGTTTAATCAACGCAGTTGTTCGACCATGATGCTCTTGTTGGAACAAATTTGCTTACCTGTAGAATGTTTCACCTCAACAAATACAGGGTAAAACTAATACAATCGGGTGACAATAAACTTTTATATCTTATATAATTTTTCTGTAGGTACGAACTGAAACAACTGGGTGACAAAATTAAAAGATTGATACTTGATTTTCTTTTACACCTTGGTTCCAACAGAGCTTAACATTTTATGGTTGTGTTACTGTCACTTTGTAATGTTGGAATACACCGCCTGCATATAAGTAAAATATACCCTTGAGCACATCGTTAAACATCAATCAATCAATCTTTAAATTTTCATATTAGTCTGGGTTAGGCTTGGTTATATCAGGGAATTTAATATGTACGAGTCCTTCTATCCCATGTAGGGGCCTGCGCTGTGGCTCAGTGGTTAGCGCGTCTGACTGACTGCAGGTCTTCCTTCGATGTACCGCACGGGTTCAAGTCTCCCAGTGGACCTGAGGTATATCAGGAAGTCACACGAGGTGACTTCGGCAATCGCGGGGGTGGTTTTTACGAGGTTTCCTTTCGGTTTTCCGCCGTATCGAGTAGAGTATTTTAAAGAAGTGGAGAATCCGTCGTCATATAAATTAAATACCTTTGAGTACGACGTTAAACACCAATCAAACAAACAAACATTCTATCCCATGTAAAACAAAGATTACGAAACATGTTTGTCCAAAACTGGGAAAATCGTTTGAATAAACAAGAGCAAGGCTTTATGTTACGTTTTTGTGTGTTAGGTGACAGTCTTGATGTTTAGGTTGCATATTTTCTGTTTTATTTCGTCAATATTACATCTATTTTACCTCAATTTTTTTCGAGTTTTAGATTGGTGAATCCAGCAGAAGGATAATGTTCACAATTTCTTTGTCCTCAAATGTGATAGAAATAAATTGCTATATATGTGAGTATTAAACTGACCCAGTAAATCAATGTTTTAATATCCTGTATCCAACTTTTTCTCCATTGTAATGGACTTATATTTTAAGATGTTTGTGTTTAACGCCGTACGCAATGGTATTTGTCATATATGGCAACTTTGCGTTGTTAGTGTGAAGATAAAAACCTGGATTTAACATCGCGACCTCCGCATTTTCCAGAAAACCTAAATAATTGAATTGAAAAACAAATTAATTAGCAAATATTTCATTGCCACTGAATTTCATTAAAATTCCTGTGAGACGATAATAGTCTAGCTTATCTACTTGCCAAATGGTTTCACGAATGTGTAGATCTTAAAACTTAACATTATATAATTGTATAGGGCCTGTAAGTCACGCCATGTGATGAAAGAGATTTCACAAAATTCATTTCAGTTCCGGGTACATGCTACTTTTGTTTTAGTTATAACATCACACGAGTAGTTAAAGAAATGAAAATTGCCCTGCCCGGTCCTATAACTGCACCAAACCTACCTTTCAAAAAGACCACTTTTCCAATCATACGGCCATAATTTGAGTGATGTACCCGCAAGTCAAGTAGCAGTCAACGAGATTTACATGGCCTATTGTTGTTGGCCGCCATATACATGTATATCACTACAGCTATTCTTCTCCATAAGAGTAATCTTTCCATTTGTTTTGTCTATATCAATAACATCTTCTGTGAAAGATCGGTGTGATCAATTTGTCCACCGGGTATGTTCTCTTAACTAAAATACTTACTCGTAATAACAATCTAAAAATGATATAAGTTTTTACAAATAATCAGTGAAATACAGTAAATTATCAGATTATATGGCGACGTTGTCTGTCCAGCTACACTACACGATAAGGAATGACTTTAACAATAATATTAACAGAATATTATTGCACAAAACATAATTAATGGTCAATATGTACGGGCTGTATGGAAAAAGAATGTTGAAAAATCAGTCGGTCTCAGGAAATTGAACAAGCCATCCGGATTGGGAGAGCAATCACCTAACGTTTCAGTCCAACGTAAAATTGCATTCAATTGAACTTATTCCAAAGTTTTATAATTATCAAATTGTATAATATGCACCTTGTATACTGTATTTACCTAAATACGGAGTTCCTATAAATTAATAAGTTCGGTAAACGATCCCCATTTATTTTAATTTTATAATGTATAATTACTACATGTGGAATATCAACACAACTATTAAAGCGATACAAGTATATATCTACAATGTCGCACTTTCCGGAAAATGATTTTATTCTTGATTATTAGTATCACAATAATATATTTGTTTGCTTTGTATTTTTTAAATGTAAGCAAACTATGCGCAGTGTTATATGGCACATACAAATGAAACGATAATAACCATGTCTTCAATGCTATTGTGTATACAGACTGTAATGATACAATAATTGAGGGAACATTATGTTATTTCAATTTTATAGACACCACGTCGACTCATTTCATGGTCCAATGCCTCCGTATTGATATTCTATAAAGGTTTATATAGAAGAGATCTCATCTGGAACAGTCGGATCTGAACAGTGTGTGATAGCTGAGACAGGGACCCGGTTTATCTTAGTTAACATCCAGTCTAGTTGATATCTGTACTAGTATTTGGCACTGTTTGGAGCACTGTTTGTACTTCGCGAAAAAATAACACTCAACGGTGTTAAGGCAGAATTACACTCCGATATGCCGTACATACACTGTAACATTCAAATACCCAATGTAAATGTTACCACTTAACATCATTCAAGTACGACCTCTTAGTCATCGAAATCTGATGTCATTGAAATTCACTGCCTGAAATTCATTCAACTCAAACCCTTAATATCAATACCAACTAGAAAAGAAGCAATCTTAGATTGCTTGAATGTATGCCGCCCCCCAACGTAAAACGATACATGTCCATATTGAGAATAATGTTGTGCATGTGAACGTTTCAAAGTCATACAATTAATAGTAACACATTGAATAGTAACAGAGATATGGCCTGGACAAGATATGTCGGAAGGCAAACAGCTAATTTGCATAATTTAGGTAAAAATTTGCATAAATTTACAAAAAAGGTTAAACGTTGCACATCTGCATATGGAGAAGTCTGTTGTGTGAAAGTGTCAAAGTGGTATGCTACATAGTAACCGAGCTATGGTCTGGACAAAATATGTGGGAAGGACAGACACACGCAAGGACGCACACACGGACGCACACACGGACACACGCATCGCCGGACGGAAAAAGTAATCGCTATATGTCCCCCTATATATATAGGGGAGAGGGGGGATGGGGGGCATAATAAAGTCCTAGAATTTTCAAAAGCCAGTCGTATATTTTGTTTTCAGATGGATGACAACTGCTGACCTCTGTTGAGAAACTAACTGATTCCTAAGATGAGAGGGATGTGATACGTGAAATGATAAGAAAAATGTACATGAATCCCCCCCACCCCCCACCCCACCCACACACAGTCAATGAAAGCTGGCCAAATCCAGAGAGGCTTTGATTTCCACGGGATAGATAAGACAGAGTGAGCATGTAGATAACGGATTCCAATTATGATGTACCTTGCAAAGATCAATCGAAATGGCTGGAAGACTCGAGGACCCTACAGTAGTTGTTAAGCGGTTCATTTTTCCGCGTACGCAACCACATTACACTGTCTCATTAGCAACGGCACTGTTCTGATAATAAACAAATTGGTTCTGTTCACGGAATGAAGTTGCCCATGCAATCAAGGAATCACTTATCGACCTACGAATGTAGGTATTACAATTTGATGTCTTATGCCCTTGATGAGAAAATGTAGATTGAAGAAAATTTAGAAAGAAAGCTTTCAGTTCTGAGGATTATAAATAAAGGTTAACCATCATCGAATGGATGAGTACTTATACTATTCATGGACTGGTGGCAGTAAATTGGTGGTAAATGTAAGTCTACTAAGACCATGAGGTGAATGAGTGGGCATATCGGAATCGGGAAACCAAGCGTTCTACTTTCTAATGTCACCAGCCAAAAGCAGGAATTCGAGTATTTGGCAAATGTCTGAAGTATGTTTAAGGATTTCGTATACATTTCAGTGGATCAATTGTTACAAAATT
This sequence comes from Katharina tunicata, assembly GCA_032466195.1. NCBI lineage: Eukaryota > Metazoa > Mollusca > Polyplacophora > Chitonida > Mopaliidae > Katharina > Katharina tunicata. The sequence continues at coordinate 14,301 of JAVFBZ010168235.1, forward strand.
AAAGCTATATATCGTTTGCGATGATTTGAAGACAGGTTGTATGATAGTCGGCTTGTAGCACTCTTGCCAGAGAAGAAATTAGCGTTAGTTTCTCGCAGCTCTCACCGTCACATACCTGTCTGCAATAGCCCAGACTGACGGAGTGTTTGAGGTAAGCCTGGGGAGCATTGGTCGGACTTAACCCATAGCCAGAACAAAGTACAAACAGTTAAACACGAAGGATTTTTTCTGGATTTGTCGTTCGTTCCACTTTGACCATGTCTATAAACGAGAGCTTTTCTAATATTACTAGATCAGTCCAATCCTCAGAATTACGATGGGAAATACAGATCCCTCTGTATTGTCTAATTTTCCTTTTGGCTGTTGTCGGCAACTGTGTAGTGATAGTTACCATCGTCCAGAACAAGAGAATGCGTACAGTAACTAACGTGTTTCTGCTGAACCTTTCTCTCAGTGATTTGCTGCTGGCTGTATTCTGTATGCCGTTTACTCTGGTTCCTTTAATTCTCAAGAATTTTATATTTGGAGCTACCGTGTGTGTGATGATTCGTTATGTCCAAGGTAAGTTATTTAATGCCACCAAGGGTGATAGTAACATTGAACTACGATGCATTTTGAAACACATTATACCTTACTGTCTGCAGCATACGCATATAGTTTGTCATGACATGGTACGAGAGGCTGTCAAACTCTCTGTTACAAGGAAACACATTACACAGGGATATATTTGGATATTAAGTCCATCACCGGTACAATACATGGTGATACACAAACACGTATATTTGACCTTATGTGACATACCGACATAATACAATATAATATTGTATGAAATGTAGAAGTATACTCAAACATAAACCCAAAAGTATTTTATATGTTGTAGTTGCCCAATAGGTTACCGCCTAAATTAACACCAGCTTTTTAAAAAATATTCCACGGTTTTACTTGAAACAAGTTATGCTTGACTTGACGTGCTTGTGGTTTCCTTTCCCAATTTTATGGTTTACAATATTACGTTCATAATTGATTTTGAATCTTTTTTTTTTTTTTTTATAATAATAAATATTTCATGTCATCTTTTATTTTTATTTTTACCTTTCACTGTTTCTCTGTTCAGAATTGATTGTATAGATAAAGTCATTAAAGCCTTTTAGATCTCTCCATCTGTTTGTATTAATGTCACTTTTAACAATTCAATAGCTAGGGTTATCCTCCCCAACATTTCATAGTACAGTATAAAGAAGTTATCTTTTCATATGCACACAAACTAATTTTCCAGGATTGTTGTAACTGTAAAGTGTCGGTTTTCAAAGTTTAACTATTTTGTACACTCTTCTGAGGTTGACTGCTTGTTCAATCCAACAAAAACCAATCTCTCCGCTTAGAACGGAAACCTGTTAAAACCGATGAGGCTGGTGTATTTTATGGTTCTTTTTCGTGAACTTGGTCATGATTGATTTGGGCTATAAAGTAACGACTGTAGTCTGTGATTGAGATTTAACCTCAACGATTAGTAATCGTACCATTTCCATCAGTCAGCCATTTAATGGCAACCAATAATAGCTCGACCAGACCATATCTGATAAAGGCTGTATGAGAATGCTTCAGGGCAACAACCAGTCAGTTATAGCCATTTCACTCACAGATTTGTCAGGAACTCTTTTACAGTCTAAGGGTATTTGTGCTTGGCTTTACTTTTGAATTGTTCCATGAGCTACACAACAATCACCCCAGACAGGTATTCTGCCTCAGCTTAAACGCTTACTTTCATAACTCATTCACAAACTTTGTTGGACGCAAAGCCGCTAGCCTCTAGGTGCCGTAATCAGCCTTGACAAGCACGCAGCGGAAATCTTGACAGGTGATGACGGATGAGTTTTAAAACTACCGGCACTAAACACTGATACGGGTCAGTGTGAGTCACCTTAATATCCCAACCAAATACCACATCTATCAACAGTCTTCAAGAAACAAACTGATCTTATGCCTAGCCTAAGGTTCTCTGTGTCAAAGTCAGGAAGAGAACTGAGTAATTATCTGCAAAGAAACCAAAGAAAAAAGAAAGAAAGAAAGAAAGAAAAAAACAAAACAAAAACAAACAAACAAACAACAAACGGCATCAACAAAACCAACACATTTGATTTTAAGAACTATTTTGTTCTCTTGCAAACTACTGTAGAGGCAATGGTTTTTCAATGGTTCATATTCCACAGGAATACAGCTTAGTCGTACCTCTCAATTTATCATCTAAATAAGGAAGACAAAAACTGTGACGAGCTGGTAAATAGTTATTGGGACAATTAACACAGACAGGTTTAGTTAGTACCTCTCCACTTCTTAAATGTGCGACATTGAATTGGAATTGTCTTAAGGAAAGAAATATGACAGAGAGTTTATTATATTGGACTGTCTCGTTGTACAAGGGTTGGTTTGACCATACTACGAATACACTCAAAACATCTGTAACTCTGGCAAGAAGTTATGATGTATTGTAGGCTCATCAACATATGTCCATTTAATTAACGGAAGATACAAAATGCCGTAAACGTGGGCGATTTTGTGACACCATATTTTTGTGTCATACTGCAAATTGATATATATCTGATCTCTTTTATTGGTTAACCTAAATTTAGACGTTTTGCTTCAGACATCTGAACAGACAAAACAATTGCGTTTTAAGCAGTTAATCTGAACCCGAAAACACAAATGTTTAGTAAATTGTTATTTATGATTGAGAAATAAGTATGAAGTCGACAACCATATTAGCTAGTATTGACTATAGGGGTCAAAGTTCAAGGTCACAGGATGGTGTACCTAAAAAATAACCGACATCATGAACATATATATCGCTTCCATAGTAAACTTCTTAAAGATATCTTATTTTAATGAAATTTTATATGAGACGTATATTTGTGGATTTCTTAAGAGAAAATATCTCTACTTTTTATGCCTTCGGCCTCTCCAAACTTAAGTACCGTTGTTTTAGCCAATTTATTTTCTAGACTTGTAATTAATTCGATTTATCTACACCATGCAATTCTCTATTTGTTATGCAGTTTAGGATATGGTCACTGCAGGAATGATAATATAGTCAAGCATTATTGTTAGTTATCTGTAAATGTAAGGAAATATTAAGCGTCAGTTGGTCTTAAATAGCAAGTCAAATGGGTGTATTGAAAACTGTACACAAACCGTAATTGTGTAACAAACATAAGCTTGTGTCAGTGATAATATATGTGTTGCATCCACCACGTGCACGCATGAATCTTTTTCAGTGCCTACCTCCACAAATCAGTCGGTATTCATATGTTTAAATTTAAATGTCCAGATCTTGACACGTACATCAGACCCACATTTATAAACATATTTAATCATCAGGCAATATTTCTACTTAAAATACACATTCGTAAACAATAACATGTTTAGAAAGATTTGAGAATAGCTATGAGTGTTTTAAGGAAATGTACAGCTGTTTAGTTGAAAGGCGATTGACAGGGAGTAGCTCTCGTCTACGGGACGGTGATAGCTCATTTCAGCAAGACCACATAGAACTGTCTGTTGAAGAGGAATACGCGATGACATACTTGTCTTTCGCCTGACACTCGACTGCTCATCTTTCAACTCATTTGGTTAATATTTCACATAAAAAGCTTTTCAATGCCTAAGAGAGGAAATGAAATTAAATTATATTTTTCGTGGAAATTTTAAGCGTGAAGAAAATGATAACTATTTCAGGACAAGGCACTTTCGTTTTATCAATATTTCTCAGCCTTCTCTCTTCGAATTTAACGCATTTTCCTGCTGTCAGTGTAAAATATAATTTAATTAGATTTGAGCGAACGATCATCCACGATTAAAATGACGAAAATAATGATAGCTAAATGTTTTTGAGATCAACAATAATACAAAACTAAAAGAAGGGGAGCAAAATACATGAATTCTATTTGATATACATATTGTAAAAGAGGTAATACAAATTATTCCAGCATCTTTATTGTAATCCATTTGTGTTTACATTTGGTGGAATAAAGAAAGCTTGAAAAATAGCAGTAATATCTCTAAAGTTTATCTCACTACTTTCTTTTCTGAGTTGTCATTACTGTAAAGATAAAGTTTGTTTTTGTACTCTCCATTTGCTTTGACAAAAGCGAAGTAACTTTGGCAGGTGACAGCGAAAATCGTGCCTGTAAAATTTATTGGATGACACCAAAAATGCCCACAAAGCACAACAGCTCTTTGTGGGTATCGATGGTTCTTCTCAAAGTTTAGACAGCGACACAGAAAACGTTTTATGTGAGATCTCATTGGTTTTGCCTTGGCTTTAAATTGTTAGCCATACATGTATTGTTTAACTGGCCTGTACACAATGTAGCTGCTGAAAGTAAATTATGTGATCTCTAAAGCTACTTCTATCATTTCATCATTAGATAATTAATTAGAGATATAATTAACAACGGACCTGGCGAATGTCGCGTAATTTATGTGCGCAAGTTTGCACGTCTTAAGTCAAAACCGTTGTCTGATCATAGTGATGGTATAAAAGCACTGTAGTTTATTTAAACGCACGTGTTAACGGTACTTAAGCATGTTTACGTTAAAAACAATCGTAATACACAGGGGCTGTGATTATCCACAATGTCAAATACGTATTAACAGCCTAAATCTCTTAATAGTCTAAATGTAAAAAGTTACGCATTGCCAAGTTTGATTTTGAAAATTTGTGGAATGAAAACAAAGTTAATCAGTAGTATTAATCGGCCCCAAACAGCCACTATGTGCATTAATTGTGCACCAGAGTTTTAAGCGAATCGATTTCGGGAATAGATGCTAACTGAAGTACTTCAACATAGATAGGATTGTATGAAGATTAATTATCGTCTGAAATCATTTCAGTTGATGGATTATCAGTCTCCATCAAGCTTGTAAATCTGTATGCAATGGACTCTGGCAACGGAATTCGTATACTCCCATCAAAGGGATATATGATTGAGTGCTAAGACAATTAGGAAATAGATTTGTTCGTAATGTCTGACCACAAGTCATTTTCCGTGGGCAGTTCTATAGTAGCTGTTAACTTAGAGAATTTCTGGGAAATTACTTTGGAAGAAGTTCACTGTCATGAAAAGAGCAGTAGAATTGTATCTATAAAATCAAGCCCTGTTTTGATGGCAGACTTTATCTATGTTTAAATTGGCTTATAAAGAATCAGGCTTAAACGTTACCTTTCATACTTCATAAGTAAATAAGAAAGAAAAACCGGTGAAACAGTTTTGAAACAAGCTTTGTGTTGCGTCCACTGACTGGAAGTTAATCTGTATAAGTTTTCTGTATATATGATACTAATTGATTTATTATTCAACTTTTATGTTTTTAATTTAGATGGATATCTGAATAATTTTACTCCATATATATTATAGTATTTTTGGGATGTAAACCATTGTACTTCAAATAGATATAGATTTCATGCAGACTGTTATGCTGCATATGTGTTGACCTGATCACCTGAATCATGAAACTTATTTGTTCAAATTGACACAGACCTGACGGATTCCATTTTTAAGTTTGTGACTTGTTTACTGCCTGTTAACCTCCCTCTGAAACAAATACGGCTGCATGGAGCTCTGATGCATTTACGTCTATTACTGGGCTATGTGATGAATCAACGAACAGAAAATGTTTATTATCACAGAAGTAAAACCAATAAGAACAATGACAATGTGTTTAATTCTGTGCGTACTCTATTGTGTGTATTTGTAAGGTCTAGACTTACGAGTTCTCATATTATGATATTGCTGCGGATGAACCAATGCAAAGAGTGTTTGATGTATCTGTATCCCCTTGTTTGGTTTCCAATCCCGCAGTACATTTTGATCTATTTGTTCTATTATTATGGAGATTAGTATCATGTTCTCATTTACCGTGTTAGCCAGTGAGGGATTATTCTTCCGCTTATCGTGATGAGCGTCAAATGAAGACAAACAAGTCAATTCAATACACATTGACACGTCTCTAGCATGAAGTTTGTATTTTGATATAGTTACAGCTGTGGGAAACCAACGGAAAAACAATTCCTTTCATTGTTTTAAATCCGACGAACAAAACGATAAGCTCAATTCATACGGTGAAGTAGACCTTGCAGTATTCCTTCTTATCGGTTCTTATAGTAATTATTACTGGCCATTTTGGGCAAGCTGACAGTACAGAGAGAGCCGAATGGTGACCCGTCTATTGATTTGATAACTTTATCTTTACGAAACCGGCTTGAATTAAGACAAGGAATCGAACAATGTATGTACTCATCAAAGGTTTGTTTTCCATGAGGTAGGTTCGGCACAGTAAGCATGTTATTGCATAGCTTGTGAATCTTGGCCAGAGCAACTAATATGTTGGATTGGGCTGGTGTCCCGGACGGCAGGTGGTAGTCGCTGTGCTATTTAATTGTCTTCCCGATAACGCGATATTCCACATGCAGCTGTACAGGTAATTAACGCACTGTTTCTCTCATCGACTGCACTTATTGTTGTGCAGTTGTTATTTTCGAACCCAGGAAATCGAAGACAATGGCAAATTGGCCTTGATCTTGAAGAACAATTGAGTTCTGAGAGGAATTTGAGAAGACAGATGATGCCATATTGATGACGGCGAATTAAAGTAGTCTCCCGGTGGTTTATCACATGACTAGATTAGAGTGGTGGAGACAAATCAATGAAAACAACACTCGACAGATACCAGAAGTTTGTTCTCGAATATGAAGATACAACAGGTTATACCTTGTCATACGATAAGCTGTCTTGTCGTCTTCTCTAAAAGCAAATAATTATATCTAATTTTTTTGTCCACACAATGCGATCCAACAGATGAGAGATTGGAGCTAATAACAAATAACCAGAATTCAGTGTCTCAGAAGTACGGGACACTGACAAAACATAAAAGTTGTTCAATAATTCTGCCAACAAATGATCTGCGAATACAAGTACGCGATAACGACGATAGTATGTGATCTATTTGCGATGACTAAGAGGCGCAAGTGCCGTATTTACTATGGGGCAGATTGGAGGATCGTAGAAACCAGCCATAGGGAGGTCGACCTCTTGTATCTATAGCTCGATAGGAGCTGTCTAATTTTCGGCACAATATGAATAACTAAATTGATCATAAAACAATATAATATGATACTACATCAATGCAGTGTATTTCAACAACTGGCACATCATTCAAGATTTTTCCGAAACTTCGAAGAAACACTTTTACGGTTTGCTTGGTATTAAATCTCAAACACTTCGTACATTTATGATCGGAGCTCTGTTTTGTATATTTCTTAGAGTGCTTTCTTATTTGTAGTTTTTGGGAGCTACAATAACTACAAAGAATCAATTGGCCATGACATAGTTTAGAACCATTATCTAAACACAATTACTACATAAAGGGCTATGTTCAGGGGAATTTCACGAGAAAGAATTACATGCAAGCGAGTTACTATTTGTATATATTGGCGGCCCATTCGGTTTATGTTAAAGTCTTCCAGCAGATTTTGTGTCTAAGATTTCAATAGTATCAGAAGGCTAGAATGAATTATATACTGTTGACATGTGGTGTAAGTGGTTTGGTTCAGCATATGTCTGTACTACTTAGAAATAGCTTTTTATATTTTTTATTACCCTGATTATGAGACACGTATACATTTATCAAATATCTCACCTGTTAGTGCATCACGTTACGCATGGGAAATAAACTCGGTGTTCACATCTGTCAATCAACACCAACTGTGGTTAAAACAGTTGTCGGCGTTTTGACGAAAGGTAAAGTGCATATTTTTAATTGAAAGATGTCAGAGGATAGCCCTCATCTTCTGTATGGTGATAGCTTACTTCACGAGGAACACTTTCACACAGACACCCATCTTTTAGAGACTTACATCTGGGGCATATCGTCTCTGGCTAGACATTTAGTTGCTTTTCCGACAATTTATTGTCAATAATTTATATTCCACCCTGCATGTACGTTGTTTGTCCTCCTTATATTATACTATCTCGAAGAATGGCCCAGGAACAGCACCTGGTCTTGTTGACGGAATAATAGAGATAACGGCTATTGATAGTTAACTGACAGTTTGCAATCCATATTCAGAAATATAGGATATAACTGAAACAAACATTGGTGAAACCATGCTGTTGAGGGGAATTAAAGGCGTGACGTTTGTTAAAGCAAACTGAACAAATCACTCACACTCAATATTGAACTAAGTATAACTAAGGGATGACTGCCAACATCACAAAGTCACAAATCAAAATCACAAATATCACTACTTAGTATGTCTCCCCTTTGTCATCGTTACCTCATGTTTGTAGTATATATGGGTATCCGAGAAAACTACTGAACTACTTAGATCAAAGTGATGAAACAAGAGTTAGTACAAAATAATGAGTGGTGTTTATTATTCAACACAGTTTCCATAACAGTTCTAAAGCTACTACACTTGTTAAACTATCAATGATATAGCCGAGTTAGTTCAAACTGACCGTGTCCGTAACCATCGCTGGATCTTTAACAGTCTGATGATATTCATAATCTTCATAAACTTAACAAAATTTTCTGATAGCTGTGCTTAACGAACCTCGCAAAATAAGAAAAAAACATATGCACAAATACCAGAACAGTTTCTGGCCTCAGACAATTAATAGAGCGATTAAGATCTTCCAACCACATAATTTCCCTCCATAGAATTGAGGTAGTTATTTTCTCAGAGTATTCATGGAAATTATGTTTGAAAAAGCAAAATCGGATCATTAGAATTTGGTGATTAAATCCTGATACAAAGGCAGTTTTCTGTACTTTTAAAGGGTGCAATAATGAAGTACATAATTTGCTCTTTAGCACGACGGACAACTATACTACTTATGATGTTTGAAGGATGGTATAGGGCCTATACGAAGTTTATTCATGGTCAGTTTGATAATATCAGTCGAGCCGTAAGAGCCAATACGTTTGCAAATATTATGAAAAAAATGTGCACCGTCCTGTATTTTTAGCGGCAAATGAACTGACTGTCTTCTACTGTGTACTGACGTAATACAAATGGCCTACATGTGCCGCGTATACAGCGTAAAGCCATTTGCATAAGATGCGCTGCCCATTTTGAAAGTGCATATATTCTTTACGTTATTCTATGTGACGTCATTGGTAGATTACCAGGTGGGTTTATTCTTTACGTCATTCTATCTGACGTCATTGGCAGATTGGCAAGTTCGTACAAAGTGCAAGTACAACTTAATATAAAAAACCTATGGGATAGCAATTGGCCAATCGGATTGCAAGCAAAACAGTCTGAGTGGAAATAGAAGGGTTTAGCCTTGGATATCAGGCAGTGGTTTTCGCCGTAGATTTTCTGCGTACATTCCATGTGTATCAATTTACATGTTATATAAAAAATAAAGTAGCCAAATAGTAATAATGGAGTTTATAGAGTAGAATAACATAGTCTAATAATAAATAATATTGATAATAAAATAAAACTTGCAGTATGGCATAAATTTGCATATAGCAGAAACAGCATAGATAGAATTTATATTCTTAAATTACAGCATCTATCAATCGCACAATAGCCCACATGGTAGTAAAGCTGGTTAATATCAGGCTACTTTGATGTAAAAACGAGCTGAACTTAATCAGATGTCATCAAAATAACGGGAAAGCAGATATTGTAACTTCGTAACGTTTCTAATTTCATTTCCTCAGTAGTGGATCTCTTGAAGCGGAATTTGTTATCATCTGTTCTCCTTGGTGAATTCGAGATATGGTTGAATAAAAATATTTCTCTTGTACTGAAAGGTGGTAGAAATTAGTTAGTGTTAATCAGTGAAGAGCAAAATGATTCAGTGAATCAAAGTTTTAATATCCGGCAATCAACAACTGGGCGGTTTATTTCATACGCTTGTGTTTTGTCAAAAACCTGTATCTATTCTCTCCCAAAGAACAATTGAAAGACGAAATCGACAAATTATTAGACAGATATTTCAAAGATGACGCTGGATTACAACAATAATCATTTGTGGTGTGAAATAAAGTCTAACTGGTTGTAATGACTCATAATTTGTTAAGGGGATGCAGTACTTTTAATTTTTAATCAGCGTAATTTCACGACCGACTGCCTCAATACGAGGCTTTATTAGGAGTGATCTCTGTTGGCACTGTTCTTTCGCATCAATGGCAGATATTGACGACTCCAAGAGACAATTACTGTTGAAAAGCGACCATTCTGTCTCAGTTTACCAATACCTAATCTATATCGCTTTTCTTGTCTAAGCATCCACAGTGACACTACACGGAAAAACACTTTGACGCTTTTATAAAGGTTTACAGAGTGAACTCTTACAGTGGACACAATTTAAATTCAACCGCTTGAACGTCACGAAAGTACACCATTTATAGTCCTTTTAAGTCCGCGTCTTTATTCTAGCAGCACCTGATTCGAAAACAACGTCGCAAAATCCAGGAAACACACAACCACATAAAGTAATTCAAAGACGAAGTCTGCATGTCTGGTAGAAGTCGGACTGGTGGTAAAAGTAGACAAATCTAATACATTTACGTAGCTGACAAGGCCAGCGTAGTAAGTAAGCAATGTAATCAGATTGGGTAATGTTTCAATTGAATGGTCAGCCGTTTCAAAAACTTAATTGTGGTTTAATAAACAGGCTAGATCATTAGTTAACTATTAAAGCGCTTTACTAAACTGATGCGTGTTGCGTCTGCTGTTTGAATTGGTCTTTACGTTTAAGATCACGTTCCCTGAATAGTATTTTTAGAAACCGCAATGAGGCTTAGGCCCTAGAATTGAAACTCTCTTTACATTTTCGAAGAAATATGCTATATATCTTCGCTGCAATATTGTTCATGGAATGGTATAGTTTCGTGAAGTAAGCACATCATGCGATTAAGGCATTAGCTATATAACGACTGCAGCCTGCAATTTAGTTGCCAGCTTAACAATTAGTAATGAGACCATTTCCATCAGTTAACCAGTAAGCCGAAATTATCTCCACCCGAGTATATCATAAAAAGGTAGATTGAGAATGGATCCGTGCACTCCATGGAGTCAGCTATAGCAGCTTCACTCACAGATTTGTCAGATAAACGTATACAATTGTCTACGGATATTGGTGAGTGTCTTTAGTTTTAAATTTGGCGATGTGCTACACAACAATCAGACATATATTTTTGCTAAGTTAAAAGGCATAGTTTCATAACTCTTTCCCAAACTTCAGTTGGACGCAATACTTTTGAAGGTGCTGTAATCAGCTTTGACAGAACATCTGGACAGAGGGTGATGGACGTGTTTTAAAGTACCGGCCAGCCGATTAACAGATCGACCAACAGTTATCAGTCAAGAAATTGATCATAACCCTGGACTAAAGTTACCGCAGTCAAAACCAGGAAGTGAACTAAATAACTATATGCAGACAAATCAGAGGATATACAAAGGAGGAACAATTATTTGCAGGTAAATAAAAAGGAACGAGAATAAAACACATTCCTAAACTTCTGCAATGAACGACCGTACGAAGTTATGGTGTATAGTAAAGTCGCCAAGCATAGTCAGCCTATGTCGATTGAATTAACAGTGACGTTCACTAATATTGTGATGCATTCTTCAAGAATTGGAATGAAAATTGTCGCCTCCAGTATGCCTTGGATAAAGCAACGCCAGGTGTTGCGTCCGCTGTTTGAATTCGTCTTTACGTTTAAGATCACGTTCCCTACACGGTATTTTTGGAAACTGCAATGATGCGTAGGCCCTAATATCTAATCAGTTCTACAGATATGTCAGAAATCAGTGGCTAAACATATAAAATATAAAATGTTTACACAGATCTGAAAAACTTTATTAGTGTTTTAAGGAAATACACAGATGTTTCTCAGACGCGGAATCGCCCACATTTTCTGTACCATGAAAGCTCCTTTCATCTAGACCACTGAGCAGCGCCTGTTGAAGACAAACTGTCGATGACAAATTAGTCTTTGGCCTGACACTTAGTTTATCTTCTGTCAAGAATTATGGCAATATTCCACATATAATGTTTTCCGCTGTTTGTATCGACGACAGACAGGGACGTTATTACATAGCGTCACTCAAAACGACTGAAGTTGCCGAATGTGTGTCATTCCTTCTTTTGAATTATATTCCACCTATAAGTGCACCACGTAATCCTTGTGGATTAAACTCATAATTCACATATATAATGTAAAACCATGTTAGAACAGTTTGTGGGGCTTGAAGACAGGTACAGATGTTCGGTTGAATGGTGTTTGTGAGGGAAGAGCCTTCATCTACTAACAGTGACAGCTCATTTTATCAACTGTCTTCTTCAAAGGCAACCTGTCTGTTGAAGACGAACACTTGATGACAACCTTGTCTATGTGGTCATTTATTGGCCTTTCTCATAGTCCACTTTCAATTATCAATATTTCATCTATCCAGTTTTTGGTTCTCAACCCATTTTTTCTGTCCCAAAGAAAGATAATAATTACGTTGAACTGGATTTCAGTCATGATGAATAATAAAGTGCCAAGCCATGTGAGTATGTCAAACCGCTCAGAAAGAAAGGATCATATGGAACGACTTTCATCCTAAATGATACTATTTTGTCAGTTAACAGTTGGTAGAAAAACAAATGAATCTCCATTGATTTACAGGACTCTGCTGGAGCGGATTTACATTAAAAACGAGCTATTTGATAATTAAAATGGAAATTTTCCAAAACGTAATATATTATTATCTGTTTGTGAATTATGTTGGTTACCATAATGGTACTTCCCCATTAAGTTTTACAATGCTAGAGTTTGAAATTGGTAACAACTACTTTAACTTTTCTCGTCGATTTTTTTCTTATCTCAATATTTGGTTCATTAAAGGCTAATTTCTTATAGCCACACACCTTCTGGTCTAAAAAGCAATTTTTGTGGATAAAATGTGAAGACGGAATGCGAGACCAGATGGTGAAACGTTTATTTAACCCCTGTGTCGACTTGGATGCTAACGAGGCAAATCAGTCGTTACATTGTAGGAGGGTTTGGCGGGCTTCCTTTTTTTGTCATGTTCTTAACGCCGTTTCCATGACAATTGTTTAGTTTAAAACTTGATATGTCAGTTAATTAATTGAAAATTAATGAAAGATGTAAGTACTTATTAATTAAAGTTATATAATAAGTACTAATCCCATGTGTCGGTTTTCATCATATTCCTGACGTCTAATGGGATTCAGTGTCTTTACGTAAGTCTCATTTGCTACGCTTGAGCAATACATGGTGATCAACAGCAGTTATACAAGGCAGAGAATTACCACCATTAAACATAATTTATATATTTCTCTAGCATCCAAGTCTACATTGATAATATTCTACAAATGGCAGTTATAAGTTTAAACATCAGAGAACAGTTGATCCGGAAAAAAAACTGGAGAAGCTGTAAAACAATAGATTTATCCTTCCTCACATGGTTTACTTTACACGATGAATGTCGGTTCAGACATCTGTTCCCCTCTAATGTTGTAAATATTTTGTTCCAGAGAGAATCTGAGTAATTGATTTAGTCACAGACCGAGTTCTTACACTATCTGGCCAGTTGGTTAAGCGTTAGATTCGTGAGTCACCTTCACTGTACCCAGTATGTGTTTGAATCCTCTGTCGACATGAAATATATAATACAAAATTGGCAATGGCCAAGGACATCGCGGGATAGTTCGTTAAAGCTTTCTGTCCGTTTTTCCACCAATCACCAGCAACATAAATTAACTCTCACTGGAAACTAGGCGGAAAAGAAAGACTAGGGCTCACTCTACAAAGAAGGTTATTTGATATGTCAAACGAATGTGCGGTTTAGCCAATATAGGGCGATGTTTATAACACGTGCTTGACTAGAAAGCTGCCATTTTTTTTTCACCTGTATGAGAGGTCTTTGAAAAGGCATGGTTTATTTTATCAATCGGGGCCTTGCATACACACAACTAACTAATACATGTATGTTATTATACTGACCTTGTCTATGTTTCTACACACATATGACAAATAAACAAACAGTAAAGTTACTTACAGCTGAAGTGAATTTTCAGTCGTGTCACAGGTTTCAGCATGACCACGATTTACACCTTACACATATCCGTACGCGAGTACACTTGATTTTGTTCACATCGATGTTTTTTTTAGAAATGTGAATATAATTCAGGGAAATCATTTGTATTATGTTCCCCGTTACTTTAACTTACAATTACATGTAATAAGCCATGTAGTTAATTTGAACCAAAGACATCGAAATGGCCCTATATTTCCTATGCGTTGATTCACAAACCGGAAGCTGGAATCCATAATAGCGAGTGCTGCTTGACAATTATGTTAACAAATCATAAAATTTGTCTACAAACAAAAATACTGATGAGAAATGGAAGTATTTTGTTTCATTTTCCAGTAGATCTAGGGTTGGCAACAACTTCTCACACTTAAGTATGAAGATCGCAAGACAAACAGCTATGATATCATAATGTTTTCCAGCCAATTGGTTCTGGATTTCGATATTTTTACAGCTGTATGCCGAGGGTCCATAGTCCTACATTTCGTGACTTCAGTTTATTTAAATACACTGATATTTGTTTTATTTTTATTTTTTTCATTTCTAAACGATTTCTTACATATCTCCTTTCAATATATAGCACCAATCTGTCATTTTAACAGATTTTTGGCCGAATAGGCTACCTCAAGGCGCATCCAATGTGTATAGCTTTACACATGATGAGGTGAAATAAGTCCCGGTAAAATGGCTGACCAATCTGTACAAATCAAACAAAATGACAACTTGAAGAGTCACCCTACTAAGTTTACAAAGTAATTATTTAAAAAACAAAATAGCCTTCGTTGTAGTCCAGAAATCAGAGAATCTTTTAATATGTGTTTCAGTTCTAAACGTTGTCAAGAATTTGACTTCTACCGACAGCCGTGTGATCTATTGCTTCAGTGTGTATTACTTTCATTATTTAACGAACTCACTAAATGATATTTGAATTCAGTATTTCTTCAGAAAGATTTTGGTATGTGATATGTGTACTTAATAAGTGTGTTGTGCACTAAACTGGACCCAGCTTTTAATTTGACACACAAATTTTCCGTTGGTTTGGCACCACCTTGAGAAGCCTGTTGTTTGTTGAAGCAAAATGAATAAAACCGTTCACTGACGTGTTATAGGATTAATTATAACTATTCAATGATAAGCTATAGTTTTAAGTTACATGTAACTCATGCTATTTTTCGCCCTTATTTTGTCAGATTAAACCAAGTTTGAAATAAAACGGTATATGACATGATACACAAGCAACACTATCCGGGTTGAATGCATGCGTTATCATACACTGGGGTTATAAACCTTCTTGAGCATACTCAAGGGGTGATTCTGCGCTTAACTGGGTCGTGCTCAAGAACGCAGGTTAAAAAAAGTTGAGCACGCTCACTGTGGTCAACTGACCACGGACTCCTGAGCAAGGTTCAGACCATGCTCAAGACCGTAGTTAACGATAAGTATAGTTGTGTAAGGCTTTTGGAGGTTTCAAATGCATTCGTACATTCCGGTTTCGATTCGATTTTTAAAATCAGTCTTAATTTTGAGCCAAACTTGTTTTCCGTGACATGCAAAGACGCTTCCGAAGCAACCGACAATACAATGTAACGTCTTTCTACTTCCTACACTGAAGAGCTCCACAAAAGCGTGCCCTAGCGGCTAGAATCTGCGACTCAGCTGAGTGCGTGCTCAACCCATTTTATAACCACAAATTTGGAGCACATCTTAGGGGAGTACGATCTCAAGAGCACAGAGTCCGACTTGAGTACGCACAAGTTTTTATAACCTCGGACCCCGATCACAGTACAGTTTACCACCCCATTGATAGGCGTAAAATATTAGTCATTGTGTAAATTGTTTAACAAAAAGATGCGTATACAACTGTAGCTTTTTTTACTTGTGTCTTGTGTAAACTTATAAATCTGTTTGCTAATGGAATGCATGCACTGCTATCAACGCAACAGAAAGCTTTGTAAAGAGGTTAAAACGTAATGTCTGCCAACAAGACAATTTCCTTCCATAGCCTTGGGGTGGTAATTCCCTCAGAGGGTGATTTCATGGAAAATTACTTCTGCTGCAAGTCAATTTACCGAGAGCGAGTGGTACCATTCGGTGATTAAAAGTACGTCATGGTTCAACGGCAGATGTTCCACAGTATTTATTTGAAGGGCTCTGTAGGCTACTGAAGTACAGAATTAGGCCTTCAGGTTTGGGGAGAACACAGTTTTCCACTATCTATAAACCATAGCATGTGATCTCAGGTAATAACATTAAGCGACAAAACAGACTTGAAGCTAATCATTGCAGCATGCGACGATTGTTGTCTGTGAAACGGTTTGTTGTTCTATACTGTCGGCTGGTTGAAAGATACCAATTGCTTATTAAACCAGAGCAGTGTTTATCGTTAACCTTTTTCTAGGCTTGTTTGAAAGGTAGGTTTCTGTGTACATTCTACAGCTGTGTTTATTTGCATGTTATGTAGAAAACAAACTACCAAAAATAGCATAGGTGGATATAGTTAAATTACGCAGAATCTAAATAACATCATTCAGAATATAGTCCATATGGTTATTGATAACGTTTCTTGGGCTTAATCGGATGTCACACAAATGTCGAGGAAATATATATGGCAACCGTATGTCATTTCTATTATCATTTCATGAGTAGTGGATCTTTTGTACCAAACTTTGTTGTCGTCTTTGTTATTTGGTGCAGTAGTTTGAAGCCAGCAATTGATATGTCCTCGGATGTAGAAACTGTTTGCTAATAATCAGTGAAGTGATCCACAAATAATCCAGTGAAATAATGTTATAATATCCGTTCCCTAGTCATTATCAACTAGTCCGTTGATTTCGTACGCTTTGCGTTCGTCGATGACCTGTAAAAACCCCTCTCCCCGAACAATTGTAATACGAAATGGATTGAATAGACAGATAATTAACAGATGATGCTGGACTTGCAGCAAGTAACATTTTCAACGTGAAATTAAGGGTCTAAATATTCTAAATGACCAGTGGCCCATTGGAGTTATGTGTACATTCTATATATCACACTTGTTTAGCTATTCTAAACACTTACACCCCTCCTTAATTCTACTTGCTTTAACAAAACTCTAAATTCCCATTTTCTTCGTGGAAAACTTTGCCACCAAAAACCCTCTATTTATTTTGGTCCCACGTATGGAATCAATAAAGGTAATTTGTTTCTACGATAAAAAAAAAAGACTGATATCAATTTGTTACGTCGGCATGATTCCAAGATGGCGGCGATCATGTCTTAAACTTTCGTTACCTTTAAGATAGCCCTGCTAACTATTTAATGTCCAAAGGTTTTGAAGCATTTCCAGCTTTACGTGTATTTATTTTCAGATATTGATTCCATTAATACGCACCGAGGATATTATATACGAAGATAAAAATAACTATATGTTACAATAATACACAATTGTCTTAAATTTCATTCAAGAAGTTTTCCAACTTTTCCGTCGAATACTTCTCAGAACTTCGAGAAAACAAATTAAGAAGAAAACAATTTCAGACATTTAATATCGGCATAATGCAAATATAAATGTTCGGAATGTGTGTAAAACATATTGCTACTGGTTTGCACTTCCTATTGCTATTTAATAGGACATAAAGTGAAACATTTACATGTAGTGAGGACATATCTTAAATACAATTATTAAATTAACTCGTGAAGGATGATTCGAAAGGATTTAATCTTGATTGAGTGGACAGTGTGATGTGGATGACTCCAGATGAATATTTGTAACTGGTTAAGCTTGGATTGGTGAGAAAAATTACACGTTATTAACCCCAGATGGAAATCTTAGTTTTGTCGTCAGAAAGATCTTTAATGTGCATTTGCCAGCGTGCACTCAATCTGAGGAGTGAAATCTAAAATAAATTATCTGTTCCAAGTTGGTTTGAAACTGTAGACGCAACTAACACAGACTGGAATCTTTACATGAGAATTTCAATAGAAAACAGAAATTACATACGAGCGAAGTAATCGAACTTGGTCGCCTTGTTTAAGTTGCCTAGTGTGTGTGACTTGTCTGTCCACTCCTAAAAAAGTGTAATAAAATCCAGCAAGCTAGTGTTGTTGTGATGTCAAGTGAATCACCCGATGCCAATCAAATTACCAGCAGATGATAACAGACCGTAAACCTGTACGATTTTCTTGCAACATAATCAGTTTGATTTACTGCCCATTTAGTCCGCACACTGTTGATAAGGATTTAACACTAAGTTATTAAAAATGGAGGGATTGAGATCAGCATAAAATATGATGTACATATAAATTTTGTACAAATAGAATCTATCAGCTGCCAATTTGGTTTGTGCGAAAACAATATTCCGGCAGATTGTTTAAAGGATAAAAACTATTGTTCTTCAATAAAGCGAATGACTACATCGATGTTGTGAAGGAAATATTGCGTGTCTCCACCTGAGAAATATGTTTAAAATATGTAAATTAAAACTATAATTCTCTGAAAGGCTATTGACATTTAATGCGAGTGAGTTTAGACCCGCCTCTGTCTGTACGACTGAGAAGTGTTTTCTACATTTTGTTATTTTGAATGGTCTGTTTGTTAAACTAGTTTCAGCACCATCCCTCTTATAACAACACATCGTAACCCGGATAACCATGGTGGATTAAACTCTTATGTCATATCCGTAAACCAACACCAATTGTAAAAGATGTAAGAACAGTTGTGAGATGTTTGATTGACGGCAGTTTGTCAGGCCATAGCCTTTATCCTATAACCTGTGGTAGCTCATTTCACGACGATTTACTTTAACACAGACAATTGTCTTTTGAAGACGATCACGTGATGATTTTAAAAATTCAATATGCCATTCAGCAGATGCTATTTTTCTCATCTGTCCTTAATTAATAAGAAAACAGTTATATTAAATGAAATTTCAGTCCTGATCAACAATAGTCTACAAAAGATGTGAGTGTAACAATCCTCACACAATGGTAAAATAGACGATCACATACAACGACTTTTATCCTATATCATACGTGTTGATATGGCTGATGGCAGTCTATCCCAAGTTGCTATTAAAGGGATAAATAGTTTGAGGCTAAAGAAACCAATCGTTCGTGACGCTGATGCAGCAGGTCGACATACAAATCGCTACTTGACGATTTTAAAACCAAACGTTCGTGACGTGTAATGTTTTTTACCAAAATGAATCAATCGATTACCATAATTCACCTAGTACTTTATGACAACCCATGTTACATTTCGAGATTAAAATTGGTAAAGATTATGTACTTTCAGCTTTTTAATTTCTTTTTCTCTCTATTATTCTCAAAGTGGATTAAATTTGTTGATGGAATTGGAAACCAGAGAGTTTATCTAAGCCCTATGGTACCAGAGATGCTAACAGGACAAACTAGTAGTCACTGTTATGCGGGGGGACTTGCCTACAGTACAATGCCTTTGCAGCTATCGACTTTGAACAGTTTAGTTAGATGTAGACTTACTGGCGAGGTGAACTGGACTTAAAATCGCAGTCGGCAATGAATTTTAAGAACGTCTTTACAACCACTCAAATTTTCTTTATTTAAACAATCTGGCTTTAATTGCATGTGTTCTATAACTTAAGTATCGGTCTTGTTTTCAACGCCGCTTGTATGAAAGTTGTTAAAATTGTAATTTGACACAGTCAGCTAATTAATTATTATATAGAAGGTCTTATCTTATCACTCAAAGGTAATAACAGCGAATCTCGTTGAAAAGTTATAATTTTATTCTTTCGTTTTCGTTTCTTCAGGCAACAGGCTCGGGTATTAGGTACACCAGAGCAATGGTGTCAACAGGAATAATACAAGGAAGCAAAATTTAGGTGTTACTCCAGTATACACATTTACATTTATATGAATAACTTTCTTCAAATGAAGTTATGGCAAAACACCAGGGGAAGGTTTAGCCAATGTTAAACAAAGAACTCTTATCATTCCTGGCAGGGTTTAGACGAGGGATGTTAAACGTTGAAGCAGACATCTGTTCCTCTCCATTACTGTCCATGTTGAGTGTTTGAAGGAGGCTGTTATTTATTTTGGCAGATACCGACTACTTACGCTATCCGGAGGTATGTCTCAGCAACAACCCCTGGCCTTGTCGATGGAATAATAGAGACTCTATTGAGCACCTGGGCAGATGGCAGAGATAAAAGCTACTTTTCATTTATTGATGTTTTGTTCCGACTTCTGCAATCTTCCTTCCTGATTAACAAATTTGTATCCGTACATAAGATATAACCTAAAAGAAATATGGATGAAATCATGGTGCTAATGTGTTGATGCTGATGTGTGCTTTGTTTAATAAAACTAATCGAGATCACACACTAGCATGTTAAAGGATTAAGTATGTAAAAACATAAGCGATTTTCTTTTTAATTTTACGTATCACCGCCTTTTGTCGTCCTCATTTTGTCATATTAAATCATTTTGAAATGAAACGATATTTAACGTGATACAAAAACAACAGCGTACTCTATCGTCTGCATTGATTGTTACAATCGGAAATCAGGGTCTAGATTACAAACAAAATCGAGGCCCGCGCCGTGGCTCAGTAGTTGGCGCGTCTGACTGCAGATCCTCCTTCGATGTACCGCACGTGTTCATGTCTCCAAGTGGACCTGAGGTATATGAGGGAGTCACACGAGGTGAATTCGGCAATCGCGGAGGCGGTTTTTACGAGGTTTCCTCCCGGTTTTCCGCCGTATTGAGTAGGGTAGATTAAGAAGTAGAGAAATCCGTCGTCATATAAATGAAATACCTTTAAGTACGACGTCAAACACCAATCAAACAAACAAACAAACAAACAAAATCAATTGAAATACGCACAAATACATATGATATATTTTGCGTAATTATATAGAATCAGATGATATATAGTTACTCAAGAAGTGAAAGCTAGAGAATTTCCTTTAATTCCACCCGCAGGTTAGCAGGTTAAAAGTTTAAATGTAACCAAAACAAATGAAAACTAAATAGTCCGCCGGCATATTTAAATGAGGCTGTGTCCATTTGCTGTCAAATCTGGGCCACGTTTCGATGTACCGACGTTACTCCCAGTAAACCGCGAAGGGACCTAAGGCTTGATTATACATTGGAGTTAAAATGGCTGGCCCTCTTTACGGTAAACTCTAATTACGACAGGATTTCTCCTGGCTCGTACTGTAAGCCTTCAAAACTTGTTTTAATCAAAATGATCAGAATTTGTTGTAAACCCTACTTTTGGGTGCACATGTTATTTGGACATGTTATTTGGAGGGACCGCAGTCTTTCAGCCGACATGTTTGTAGTAAGTATATGAGTACTTGAGAAAAAATAGTACACAACGCGGATCCACGTGGTGAAACAATAAATACCACTTAAGTAAAACGAGTAATGTGTATTGTTCTTAGCAGCGGCCATAACAGCTCAGTATCTACAATAGTTTTTAAAGTTCGATTAGGTTAAGTTTCCGTAACCAACGCTAAACCGATAACAACATGATAGCAATCCTCGTCGTCTTCAAATCACATTTACTTGTAGCTAGTAGTGTTAATAACACTATTTCCTCTGATGAGTTTAACAAAGTAGAGTAAAGTTACGACTCCAACAAAAGATACATATGGATGCATGGTGATTAAATATTTTTTTTTTTTTTAAAACCATTATCAAGAACGAAGAAATCACTATACAGAAGGTGTATATAGATTTGATTTTGATTTATTTTTATTTCACCAGAAGTAAACAAATATATTTATTGAATTTGTTCATAATCAATCTGACAGGAATAAAACCCCATGGGGCTTGTTCTATCCCAAATAAGTATTTTGTATTACAAAGCATAACAGCGGTGAAAGTTATCAATTTTTTAAATAAGTTAATAAAATTAATACATTCATATATAGTGATTTCTTCATTCTTGATAATGGTTTTAAAATAAACCGAAATATTGAATCACTATACATCCAGGTATATCTTTTGTTGGAGTTACTCTACTTAGTAGTGTAATACTTGCATGAATACCCGAACAGATTAATTCTCGTTCAAGTAGTTTATGTTGATGGTTTATCTCCATAAAGCCTGTTAAGTCGTTGTTCTATTATACTGGAACACAATAATTTTAGTTTAAATTATGAATTATTTTTTATCCTTCAAATAGTTTCAGTTGATGGTTTATCTCCATCAAGCTTGTGAATCTGTTTGCTAATGGAAGGCACCTGCTCTTATCCACGGTCTCATGATATTGTACTAAATGTTCAGTAATTACTGTGTCAGAGGTGACAAGACAACCTGTGCGCAATTTGTCTGAATAAAAGCTCCGTCACCTATTGGGACAGTGACTGGCTCTCCTGAAAACTGATTTTAAAACGTGGTTGACAAGTTAAACTGGTTAAGTTAGCATGTGGTTTAGAATCCATTATATGACACACGCTGCAGATAGTTTCTGGATTCGGAGGTTAAAAAGATTAAGCGTAATGTCTGTTAACCAATTTTTATGGTTCTATAGGTCGAACGGTTCTGTAATGAAGTACTTAACTAGTTCTTGGGGATAGGGACGTTATAATAATAATATAATAATAATACTTTATTTCAGACAAAGCTGTCCATATATAGAAATATTACATTTACAAGACTAACGCAGACAATT
>JAVFBZ010168236.1:0-16776 GCA_032466195.1 Katharina tunicata
CCTTATCCAACTATATTTTCTCTTGAGTAGACTCAAGGACTTTTATAACCTCGGCCCCTGGTTGTTAGGTAAACGCATGCGACGCCCTGACTCCGTGAGTATATGCAAAAAATACACCACGTTACCATGGCTGCTAAATCTATATTTCGTCTGAGGTTTTAGTAATGAAAAAAAAAAAGAATACCGTAGAATATCCAACGTCTCTGGGCCAATCAGATGCCTAGGATTTTCTCTGAATTGTGATAATTAACAATATTCACCTATGTTGTTGGTGTTAACTCGTTAATAAACATGTTTGTTATTGTGTATTTTACAATTTGAACTATGTATTTGTTGTGAACTCAATAACTTGAAAATAAATTCACTGGTTATCTTCAAACTTAAAACGTAGCTTCATGCAGTTCATGCAGCTCGCCACGGATAGGATTACATTCCATCAAATTCTGCACACCAATATGGTAACTATGACATATTTTACAATACTAGTAGTCAGATCGTGTGTTGTGAACATGATGACTTAAAAGCAAATTCACAGATTAACTTTAAACTTGCAATGCACCTTCTTCCTTTTCAGACGATCGATGGAATTGCATTCCACCAATTTGACACACTTATATGGCAATCATTGGGTATTTTTAAACACTTTCTCATTTAAAATAAATTTAACTGGTTATTTATAATCGTCCTTCATCTCAGACCATGGACCGGTCGAGACCATATGTCAGTCATTGAGTATTTAGCAATGTTCCAATTAAAATCCATATCAAATGCGAGATACACAAATGGTTTTGATTTAGAATTTTTACACAAGACAACTTTCTTTCCCAGTTAGCCGAGAAACACACTTTACATAGATTAATACAACTAGCCGTTTCACTATCTGGGACATGCATACTTGGGGACAGACGTCGAGAGACCTGCAATATTCTTCACAGGGAATCGTTCAGGCTTTAGAGTTCTGTCAAACACAGACATCGTTTGATTAGTTTTAAGCAAATGTTACAGAGCCGATAACGACTTGCTATTCGAATGTGTCTTAGGGATGAACGCGGATAAATGACATGCAATGTCTGCTCTCCCCGTCCAATCTGTATTCACATTGAGTGTATGGACTGTTTTCTATTGGACAGTTCTATATGACTCAAAAATAAGCTTTTGACAAAACGTAAACGTTTTTGACTAGAATATCAACAAGGTGTCCTGATGAAATGTGACTTCATATTGGAGAACTTTGTTGTCCCAATAACCATGAGAAGAAACAGCCCCAAGGTAATGAATGTTGATGAATAGATTATCAATTTTCGAGGATAATACAGTTGTTATACTACTAAAAATTACCATAAAGTCCTTAAAAAGTGTCATAAAGCGATGTTTTCAAATATGCTATTATTTTACCAATAAACTCTGATGATTTTTTTCGACATTCCGAGATTGAAAATCTCCCCATACCCAGGGCACGTGGTTTGCGGGAACTTCCTGTGCACTGGTGCTCTCTCAACGTTGGGCATCAATGAGCCGATTTGTGCGGAATTTGTTGTGGTGTCCTGTTTTTCATCCAGCAAACGTCTTTTGATGTCTTTTGTTTTCATATCGTTTATTGTGTAACGTGCGTATTATTTTTTGAGAGTCTTTACCCAACCCCATTGCCAGCCAATGCTTAGAAGTAGTGTTTTACCTTCGCATCAGCTATTTTAACTTCCTACCAAAGGCTCGTTCAGATACTTCGCTCTGATTTTATTTGTTTGAGATTATTTCACTTATATTACAGCGTGCCAGCTCAATCAGTGACGGAAAATACCGTAAACGAAGCTGGCAACATGCAAGACAGGACAAAACGTTTACATAACATACAAAAAACAGGACACCACAACAAATTGGCTACCTGTGTCCGTTAGCTCAGAGAGCACATGGGCACAGGAGGCTCCCACCCGTCCCTGAAATTAATTTAATAGAACAAGATATAATTAAACATGTAACAAACGAAAAGGAGACGCGGAGGTCAATGGCTGAGTTAATATCTAGTTTTATAAACTGCTCAACTGCCCTTTTTGTAGGATTTGAGTCTCATTGTGGAGCGTTTCACATGTTGTGCTATTTCCATTACCGTTTGCAGCAGTGTAAATAGCATTTTGAACGCTTTGGCGTAAAATGTCTATAGTAATGTTTTTTTTAGAACATCAACCCGTACGACGATTTGAAACGTGTTAGCATCTGTTACTGTCAGAAATAATTCATTTTATACCACTGGTATATCGCTAACAGCTAGACAAGCTAGAGTTGTGAGATTTGTCAAAGAAATAAAACTGATTTGTGCCCGTCCCAATTGGCCAGTTTAGACGTGGTAAGCCAGCGAGATCGAGAGGTATCGGGCGGAAGTATTCGATCAATAATGGCCTCTGTGTATTGTACCATGTTTATTATGCATGAGATATCGGGGGCTTTCGCTGACTTTTGAATAAATCTCCACTTTGCACATAGATAACAAGAACATAATGAAACAAGGCTAGGTGGTGGCTAACGTTCTGTGGATCTATACGCCTGACTGGAAAGGATCGCCTCAAAACAAATGAAGTCAATTTAGCGTTTGTGGTTAGAGATAGCTGCCGTTTGATTTGATAACAAATAGCGACTGTAACATCCGCACTGATCACAGTACACAACTCATGCTCCGAAATTTTGACTGAATCCTAAGATCTTAATATCAATAGTGTTAGTTGATCAGAAAAGTTACTTTGACATCAACTAGATTATAGTATAATTTGGACTTATATGAAGTACTTTAGAACTATAAGTCCTGCAAAATTGTCATAAATTGTCAACGGTACTGTAGTTGTATTGCCATTTCGAAGTGTATGTAATTGTTGAAAACGAATCAATCATCAAAAACTACCGTAACAAAGACTTCGTATGTTGACACATTTATTCTCACTCGTAGTTCCTCGTATGTCTTTTTCATTGTCGCCAGTAACGCAGTGAAACGTTATCAATTCCATGCAACTGCCTCTACAAAGTTTCTTTGTTTCGTTATTTATATATTCAATACCAGATTTTGCAATAACGTATTTAGAGCATTAAACGATTTAAATACAAATATTGCATGTTTGAGAATTTCATCTTTTATGTTACGTCGATATCCATAGGTGATAGAGATTGCAAAGCTATAAACGTATGCCTGAATGTACCCGAATTGACCTGTTGGACTGGACGGCAACAGCCTGCCTTGATTGAGAGTTGACAGCTTATACTTTCGTTTTTCATACATGCAGAATCTGTATTGCTGCATCTGATTTACTCATCGCAATATTTTGATTTTGATTTTGAGGTGTGAGTGTAAAACCGCATTGTCAAAGTGGTGGTCAAAACAAAGGGGAGATAACTTCTGTTGGAGCAAATTAAATGGTGTTAAATCACAAAACTAATAATATGGCTTTTCACCAACCACATAACAAGTGTCCACTTTCTTAGCGTACATGTAAGAGTTAAGTTATGTACTACATTTTCTAATGTATAAGACGTTATGGAGTGTCAGGAACATAATTAAGAGCAATTATCATCGTGATTGTAGCCTTGTCTTAAACAGTATGATACATAAGTGATGACTTTCGGAGACAACCTGTTGGTTTAAGCAGGTTTTCAAATTCGCGGTAAGAGGATTTTGTTAGATCGACGGCGAATGACTTTCACTGTTTTTGTCTACTGAGACCGCAAAAGCTAAGCAATGTTTTTTTTTTGTGGTTTTTACTTTAAATCTTGTTAGTGTATATGAAAAGTATAAAAAATATATATATAAATACCAATAAAAGAAATAAAACTTTCCTGCAAACTTATAAAGAACCAGACAAAACTTAATTAAAAAATTTAAAACAAACATCTGTTAATTAAACATATTTTCATTGATATTGCTACACTGACCGACCCCATTTAAAATGATGTAACCACAGACTATGTCATGTTGTGCAACTGGATCCGAGTCTCAATTGAATATTTCAGCCCCAATATAATGTAATTAAAAGTTTTGGCGAGATTTCCTTTTTTTTTTAAACAATAAATTGTCATCTAAATGAAAGCCGTTAAGTACTACCTGTAAACTCAGTTATCTTTATAATATATCAGAAATTTAGAAACACTTCGTGCCTCTATCAGGCAATGAGAAAAGAAAAAATGCTCTGAAATCATGACCAGGGGAGTTTTCGATACGATGGCTTGCTGCTATATCAGTTAATGTATGTGTGCTTTACTGTGCCATTAATTGAGTAAGTATCGCAATGAATACAAATGTATAGCCTCTAAAGATGTTTATGTAACGTTTTATTGGCCGAATGGTGTTGTAAAGAACAATGACCCGTTTAAACCGCTAAAATTCTACACTAGACTTATCAGCGTTATTGCTCTAAATCCATTGACTTCTAGAACAAATACTAGATCAAGGAGGTTTGAAGAAAGGAAGAATCCCCTGACGACCATGAAATCGAATTTAAAGACATAGCAAACGGTACAATACGTCAACAGGTACCGATATAAGTTTACCTCAAAACAGTTTGCTTGATAAATTGCGTGAGTATTTCTAAATGAGAAAAGGTAAAATTGCTTTCTAAATCTTTAACCTGAAGATATTGGTATCGTCGATTTAGGACACTTATGGTACGTTTAATGTGTTTTGTGATATATGATTGACCGCGATATCATTAGATATAATACATCAGAATAGAAATAAAATAGAGATACATAGATGTAGAAACGCAGGTAGCATCCACATTTGATAAGGTTCATCCAGACTTTTATTGCTCGTTCCAGTCTTCACCTTTGACATATGTAGTACTGTATTTAAAAGGGTGGAAAACAGGCAGTTCCAATCCATATAAATCACATTACACAAACCAGATTCCTTGGTACGTCAGCTCCAAAAAGCTCGCGGCACTTTTATCCTTTGTACAACATACGTCTTATTGTTTTTGTACGCCAGTGTTACAGTAAAAACTTTCTAAGTATATAAAGTCCAGTGATGAATTTAGTATACATGCACTTCTTTGCTGTTTGTGATAAAACAGCGAAAGCGCCATCTAGTTTTATTTTGATCACTGATCAGACAGCATCATCGGGCGAGCATGACTATTGATTTGTCGCGACGATAGCTTGCCTGCGAGGAACGACGCTCTCTTGAATTGTGAAAGCCACAACGGTAATACAAACTGACAAATCCCGCAAATACTTGAGGATATGAGGGGAAAGAGTTTGGGCTTCGGGATTTTCTCATTTATATTCGGTGTTTCCAGCGAAACGACAATGCCAATGTGTGCTTAACTTATCGAAGGACTTAGGTGAACTGTCAATGAATGACAGGGGGCCCACTCAATCAGTAATCTCTATTACATGCTGAAATATTGTTCACTGGGGCGTATTGGTATACTAATCGAATTTACAGTTAGTGTTGCAGTTGGATCAGGCGCCTACATAGCCAGCAAACTTTTAAAGCTTATATGTGGTATATAGCTGGTCAGTCGGTTATGTCAATGTGGCCAACCTCACTTTAGGGTAAAGTTGTCTGGTAAGGTGAACAAAGAGTCAATGGGATTGATGAATATGCAAAGCAGTTGTGTTTGGAAAGGAAATACAAATCTCGCTTCAGTTGTGTGACTGTCTGTTGCTGGGAGATGAATGTTGATTGAGCGAAGCAGTGTTTCAAAGGCGAGGCCCACTTCAGTAAGTTGACGTTCACTTTTTGTACATGCATCGGCAAGATCATTAATAGTATTTTCGTTTTTCGGGATAACACTCTCTGATACTGAACATTTTCTATTTCAGAAAATTTTGCAGGCTGAGACCCTTGCGGGAATCGAACCCACGACCATCAGAGTCAGGCGCCGAGTCGCCAGCAGTAAATGCCGGCCACCTAAACGACTCAGCTATCCGACCTTTTACACGAAAACAATTCTGAACTAGAATCTGTTCAGTATCAGAGAGTGTTATCCAAAAAAAGAAAATACTGTTAACGGCCACTTTGTAAACGACACAAACATGTTTTCAAGATTATTAATGGGGAAAACCAAACACTTTGATCAGAAATATTGTCATTTTGGTGAGACAAAACCACAGAAGTGTATATAGACAGCGCATCAAGTTCCAAATGTATTGCCGCCACTAAAAACACATGTGTCAATCAAAGAAAGAGAGTTCAAGGGAGTCGAGTAGAAAAGGGGAAATAACATGTCTACTACATGTGGGATTTCTTTAAAGCAGCCAACAAGCTGAACTACAAAGTCATGTCACTTACAATGAACGATAAGCTATTGTTAGTGTTAATGTAGTTCTTCTTTAATTGTATTTGACCAGACACGGTCGTATTGCGTTTCTTTTCAAAGCAGTAATAGGCAACCATTTTCATCGAATATAATATAGGTCTCTGAAAGTTAATTTTATTTCTCTTGAATGGATCTGTTCTATCTTTCTTTCAGGTTAGTTTTACTGACATCGGCTCAAAATGTCGAATGTTAACGGAGACATGGCAAACTTTAGTGACTATGGTGTGGAATGGACTACAGCGGTAGATTATGATTTTACTTCAATGTCAACGGACCCCAACTCTACGACAGAAATTCCCAGTGTTCACGATTTAACATATGACAAGACAATCCGGATAACATGTTTGTATATTATGTCAATTTTGGGTGTCATTGGTGCCGCTTTAGTTTTCATTTGGATGTGGTTTAACAGGCGTCTTAAATCCAGAGTGAATTTGCTGATTCTCAATTTAACACTAGCCGATTTAGGTGTGGTGTTTTTTGGATGTTTGCCTCAACTAATCTGGGAGTATTTTGACCGAGATTGGCTAGCCGGAGAGTTTTTGTGTAAAGTTGTGAAATTTATGCAGGGCCTTGTGTTGATGTCAAGTTCTTATCTACTGGTCGTCCTTGCCATTGACCGCCATCAAGCTATTCGGGCACCCTTAAGAGAACCGTTGCCGGTATGTATAACATCACTTCTTTATAATAAACGTTTTGAAACCTATTATATTGATCCTTTACATAAAATCTTGTATTAAAGACATGGAACGGAGGATTTCGTCTTATATTTAACTTTAATCCAACAATTTGTTTGCTTTAAATTTTGATTTAGCTCAACTAACGTACTTTGCAACTTCGACGCAACCATCAAATATTTGTTTCATTTCACCGGTAAATGTCAGTTTTAATTTTAATGTAAAAACCTGGGATGTGCGCGCCCAATATGCAAATTAAGATAAAAATTCAATGTTGAATTTTGCAGCATTATCTTTTAAAACATCGGGACGTCTAACAAAGGGCAACATGTTTCGATGTGGATCAATGCTGTCAGTTCGTGGACTGTATATGAACATTATTTTTCCAAGTTTTCAAAATACATCGTATTTTTGTCTGTAATTGTCGCTTTCTACAGTTGGAATAAGCGTCAGATAAGTGAAATTACCAGGGAACAGCATTTAAAGTTCATCTACAAAAAATAAAGTAATTCAAACCTTCGGGATGGGGTCTACCTGACCTTTTCTTCTAAAAGGGCGCAGTGGCACACGGAGAATCAATAATTTTCCGGCATTATTTGTGCTTTTTAAATTACAAAAATCATCACGTTAACACCGCCACAAACACTAAATACTTTCGTCATAAATCAACAGTTATCAAGTTATATCGACCACGGATTGCAACAGTAGATAGTTTTATAATGTCGTTTTCAAGATAAAATCCTATGAATTTTCTGTCCAGAAGGCAGTTTTGTTGTAAATACGTTTTACCGCTATGTTATTATACAATAGCCTGTCTACTGAAAGTGGAATTATCTCGAGGAAATCTGATGTTGCCAGTTAAGTATTATTGCATTAGAACTTTGATGTGTCTGTGTAAAATATTATGGGACCATTAATCCAATACTCGTTTCCCCCGTGGTAGTCTTACTAATAGAGCTGAGCGCCTTGTCGTATTATCTTCAAAGTTGGCACCTTCTGTCGGAGAAATAAAACTAACAATGAAATATGCAGTAAAACGTCTGATGAACCAAGGCTCTAAGAATCACGCCTGACGTGATGAATTATACACATTGACATTGATCTAATCCTACCGATGCACGACCAGTCGGTCTACGACGAAAGAGTGATTTCCTGATATTACGCTAAGCCTTCTCATTACCAACTCGATTAAGCCAATTTATTCTTGGCGGTGGTTAAAGGCACAGATGGGAGATTAAAGAATGCTCTGACACCCAGACAGCACGTTTGAGAGACTATTCTGACAGAAGTATTTAGCAGTCGCAAATCTCCATAGTCTCTACAACGCTGACTATGCATACGGTCGAAATCGGTTTACGCCGAGTTGATTCCAAGCTGAATTTAAAGAATACATTTATCCCGAATCAGTAAAAAATAAACAAAAACAAAACAACACAACCAGCAACAACAAAATAAAGTCAACAAAGCAAGCATACAAAAATACACAAACAAAACGATCTAAGAAAAAAACCCACTAACAGCAAACCAGTCGACAATTGAGTGTTATCAACTGGTATATCTTGCGCAGAGAATAATGCGTATAATGTTATGACTGGTCATTGGTGTTTTGGGTGAAATTCTTTTTCGAAAAAAGAAAAATCATCACTTCCAACATCAGTTCATTTGAAATTAAACAGACCAAGTCGTTCCGACAATAAACCAATTATAAGCCTAATCACAAAGTACTGTCACAGTTCCAGAAAGTTGTAGTAAAAAACCCCTCAAAAACACCCAACTACATCTTTTTTGATTTTGTAAGATAGCTGAGGGCAACAGACGGTAATGGATTTCAATTTGAACCATGCACATGTTACGATCTTTTTACAAAGCTTGTGACGCATGAAGATATGACCTGAATGAAATTGTCATGAAAAAGTGATTTTCAGCTTTAGATCTGTGAATAATAGTGGTTGAAAACACTCTGAGATTATGCAACAGATTTAACCAATTTCCCAACTTTAGCGGGTGGCTGGGAGGGAGCCTCTTGTGCCCTGATGCTTTATTAGCTAAGGAGACTGAGGAAGCCGATTTGTTGTGGTGTCCTATTTTAATCATGTCAATGTATTGTGGCGTCTTTTATGTTTCGAGCGTCTCGTAGCGTAAGGTTTCTTTCAGTAGACCTCTAAAATAGATTAGATAAAATAGATAAAATAAATCATCATTGGCGCAGTTAACAAATGTAATCTTACAGTTGTTTAAACATAGAGATGTCCATCGCATAAAAACTAACTCATGCACCTGTATATTCCTTATTGAAATTACAGTCAATTGACACCGATGGTATTCAAACTCTACGTCAAGGCATAACCTGTTATAATAATTCTAAAAGTGCCATCAGAACGAATATAATAATGTTACCGAATGAGACCCGTTTGCATTGTCAAATGGTAATATTGGATGTCTTTTAGCTGTATATTAAGTTTTATAATGAACAAACAAATTAACCTGGTTCTCTGGACAGTATTATTTTAGACTGACGTTGCGATGTTTACCAAAACACCTTCTACAGAGTGACGAGTGTATATTGTAATAACTATATATAGATATCAGTAACCCTTGGTAACGCATGTCACACAAGTATACTAGTGGTCAAGAAAGTTAGACAATTACATAATAAACATCGTAAAGTAAAAACTCTATATGTATATCAGTTGCCCTTGGTAATGCAGGCTATGAAGGGTCAGCTTGTTAGCAACACTCACAATTATACATTCATTTATATTAAGCTTTATTTATGTTTTTATGGCATCAAAAGGTTGCTGGTTCTCATTTGACAATTTTGATTCAGATAAGTTACCTTTTAAAATATTCCAGTGTGTTTTTCAGGTATAATTCCTGTGTCCGTCTAAATTATGATTGCGTTTGATGATTTACCATTTCGTTTTTACTTCCAGGTATGGGCCCTAGCCGGTATAGGGTGGGGGATATCTATTGCTGCTGCTTCACCGCAATTGTTTGTTTTCCGATTGAATGTTATGCCTGACAGAGTAAGGTGTGAGAACATTTTCCGGGACAGCACTAACACAGAACGAGCAGCTTATGTGACATACGCTTTGGTGATGTCATTCCTCATACCACTCATAGTTCTTGCAATCTGCTATTTTCGCATCTTCCTGAAAATCGCACAAAAAGCAGCAGAGAGCAGCACCAACAGACGCCAAACATTCAAACCAGGAAAAGTTCACTTGCAAAGCACCCCGTCCTCGTCTCTACCCAAGGCTAAAATAAAGACACTTAAGATGACAGTGGTCATTGTGACTACCTTTATTACATTTGGCTTACCCTACTTTACTGCCGAGATGATCATGTCCTATGGAGACTATCGCATCCTAAATAAAGTTGTATACGGTGTTCTCGGTGCCGTGGCACCAGCATCTTCCTCAATTAACCCGTACGTCTTTCTTCTATTTAATGCAAATTGGCGTTGTTTAGCAGGACTCCGAAATTCTCTCCCCTGGAGCAACACTGTACACGACAGACGGCGCTACATATATTCGAACACGAGCATGCGTACAGAATTCTCTTCTGTTAACACTGATATAGTAAGATCGTCTGTGTATAAACCCAGGATTATGGGCAAAGATATGGAGATGTCGTCACTCCATTGATACTGATGATGTTGATATAATTTTACGACATCAATACGTCTAAAGTTACTGTACAAATGTAGGCCTATACAATGCTATAAATCTCATGGAGATAATGGAAGTTGACATATTTAAACATTCAATGGCGATTTTAGACATGTGGATTTTGAAATGGCTGTAATTTTCATTTAATTACTGCAATAGCATATGTGTGTTTTATTCAGTAAAGAAACACTATTTACCAGTTCAAATCACTATTATGATTACAGGAGGCTAGATTTGTCATATATGGATATAAAAGGCTTGTTTTCGTCAAACGTAATGTACAAAGTTTGGAACAGAGGTGGCCAATTTTGTTGATTTCAAATGGGCTTCATTATTTTATTTTAGCTGCCTGCCAATGGGTCAGTGAAGGATAAGCACGAACCCCAGACTAGAAAAAAAATTAGGAATATCATAGACTTAACCAAATGTTGGGAATTCCATACTACAAGAAAAAGGCTGAATTAAATAGACATACCGACAGCTTAAATTCCTCATGATAACCGACCCGCCCCCCACACACAGTTAAGTTTCGTTTACAATATCTTATTGGTAAAATATCAATTAATCTTATTAAGTGATTTGCTTTGTCATTTAGAACACAGAATAGTAGAGCTACTTTGTTGGGTTAAATTGTTGTTGGGGATGTCATTGAAGTTTTCAATAGCAGGACTAAGAACAACTGATGATAAGAGTGATGGATGCCACACGTTTTATTATTGCGTGTAGTTCTTGAACTGACAAATTGAAGATGCCTAAGGGGAAATATCTGCACATGCACAGGAGACATTAGGTTGTTTTGGATAGATCTCTATCAAAGCTACATCAAGGAAGTTCAATATTCACTGCCTCCGAAACATATATTGAATTGTTAGCGTCATTGATCTCAATTATCTCCGATAGTCATATTTGGTGAGGTGTATCTTGCGGTTGCTAGTGATCTGTAATTGCTGGTCACGACGTTTCTGCAACCTGCTAAACCCAGTATAATGAGTTTTAACCTATACTGATCCTCGTCCTATTGGATGGGTTGTCTTTAAATTGGTACCTGTTGATTTAAGGGAATTGTAGAACGAGCATTGATCTGAATTGTTTTGTGAATCGAGTGAAAACGGAAACTAGAAACGGTTGTGGATGGTGGAAAGCAAAGAGGTGGTTTAAAGGATATTCAAGGTGATTAGAGACTACAGCCATCCAACAGCTCCCATTATGAGAGGGTAAATATTAATCAATGGCAATTGAATCGGCAGTGGGATCCAAGTCCCATTAAATACCTTCGTTAACAGTGCACTTCTTTCGTGTAGTAACAAGGTGCTGCATTGCTTGTCTAAAAAAACTATCTTCAGATTGACAGAATAACGCCAAGGACAGCAACATGATGTGTAATATATTCTTACGTTTAAGGCGGAATAGTTTGTCGACATTTGCCTACTTTAACACTACTCGGACAAAATATTTCTCAGGATAAATCTGCAGCTTTCACACAACTTCTTTTCCCATATGCAGTGAAGATTTACAAAATGTATGTTAATAATGCTCTATATGCTGGTATAATAATGAAATTGATTGCGACTGTACATACCTGGACAGTTATCCATACATCTTTTTGACCTACTGCGTACACGATTACGATAATTGATAATGATATTTGTGTTGGTAGAATAGATATGTTTGCCATGTTTTACCCATTGCTACACTGAACATAAAGGTATGTAGCCATAGTGCAGGAGGTAGACCTACAATGCTCTACATTTATGTTACTCGGTATGTCGCATGCTGTTGTTGTTGTGATTCAGTTCATTCTCTAGAAAAATTGTAATTAAAATAGAAACTAACTGTCTGTTTTGTGTCATTTGTATGACTCCAATTTTACTTTCGGGAAAAGTTTGTTCGCATTGGTGGTTCTCGATCACAACAACCGTAAACAACGTTTGTTAAATTGGAAACACGAATGAGTAATTGCATTTTGAATTGATATAAAATATTGGTCTAGTATTCTCCAAGTCCGTAGCTGAAACACCGATGAATGTGGCGTAAAACATCAATCAATCAATATACCAATCCAAGTCCACTGGGTTTACATAGTGACGCAGAGGCCTACGTTTAGCCTAACGCTAGGCGAGGATTAAATTGTTGAATGACAGGATTGTAAAGACCGAAAGGTTATTTGGAATAATGTAATAATAATAATGTGCATCCAGTCGTCTCAATATCCATATTGGGAGAGATGTGTTCCAAGTGTCAACCAGATTGCTTCTACCCTTCACCAATTCCATCATAAAAGTATTTTTAGTAGTAGGCCTACCAATCTGTCTCCTGTAATAATATAGCCGTTTATATAACCTTGATTCTAATTACTATGAAGACTACGATAACCCCCTTTAGAAGGACTATCCTGTTGTAGTAACCATATATGCTCACCACTGGACATTGGAATGACCCGTGTTCTGAATTTGGTGAGGGTGATTGGATGTCTTCTTTTATCCTAGTGCTGTATGAGCTAAGATGTGCGGAAGCCAATGTGCTGCGGCGTCCAGTTATACTTCCTGTGATTATTTAACGAGTTCTTCGCCAACAATTATTCTCAGCCGAACGTTTTCAGCCAACTTGTTTTACAGATTGACGCAGAGACTTAAATTGCAAATAAGGTATAGATATGGCGTTATAAACTAGGCGAAGATGAGATGGTCGTAGAAAAATATTCTATGTGTGACAGAGGGGGGCTCATATGGCTGTCAGTCTGTGCCAATATCGTCCCAATATCACTGTTTAGTTCAGAGGTCGAAACCAGTGAGCTCCTGTGCCTTGACTTACGTACTAAATTCCGTCATAATAGCCTGAGGTGGAAAATACTATTAGTTAATGACACGTTGACATGCAATGGCTCGATTAAGAATAAGTCTTATAGTACTAACTGTTAGTAGTTTCTGTAATTCTATTTCACCGTCTGATATATTAGCCTTTCAAACATCTGTGTTACCTGCTCGATCTGATCACCATAAAATATGCCATAAACCCCTCAAGAAGGTCAGACGTACTTGACATAACGTAAGTTTATCCGACTATAGTTCAATGGATTGCGACAATTTGGGAAAATGGGCCGTGGTACGCAGTTATGAAATAAAATTACACACGACGGAAAACTTCAATCAAACTAGCTACTCTGACACTGTGTACGTCGCTATTCGCCAGAGGAATCGCCGTGAATTCAGCAACAAAATAAGATTGTATATTGATATGGTAAGTATATCAGAGGAAGGTGTGTTTAAGTTGCCAACTGTTAATTTTCAATGACAGGATTAATTTCATCGTGGTGAATGAAATTTGTGTTAGCTCATGCCACTTTCAAACGATAACTCTCGATAAAACAGGAAGTGTATTAGAATCTATAATGTAACGTAAATGTCGATGATAATTACTCTGGTGATATCATCCAACAATAAATACGTCATAGAGAGATTACATAACATTTTCTGACGTCGTCGTTGTATTTCTATGCTCGAGTGAGTGGTGGAAATGATAACCCACGAGAATCGTTGAGTGGGTTATAACTTCCACCATTCAGTTGGGCAATCTAATGATAATCAAACTTCTATGTATATCGCCAAAAAAAAAAAAAACCCCGTTCATCACATTTTACCTAAAGCTTAATTTATATCGAACTTCCGTCCTGTGAGAACTAGTTCCGATCCATTTGTTCGGACCAGTTGATCAACGACAACTAGTCGCGTTTTTCCAATGAATGCAACTTAAACTAAACTACTTTAAGTAAAGTTAATGGTGGAAATTTCATGCAACATTTTTTGTAGTGATAATGTCATTAAAGTAAATTAATGTATATAAAATGTTGTTTATGAAATATATAACTTTATTCTTTACATTTGTACAGTTTCTGTTTTGCTAGGGTTACATTTTGAGTAATTTGGGTTATTAGATAATAACATATATAACATATTATGCATAGACAATCCATTTCACAAACAGCAAACCATACATTCTACGCACAGTAGTTCAAGTAGTTATTTTTAAAGGAAAACTCTGTATACTAAAAAAAATATAATAGTAGTTTTTTAAACAGCTTGGTAGGGTCTGTAATTTGACTATGACTTTGTTTTCTTGTTATTTCGCCTTTAACGGTCTGGCATCAGTTGGAACTGGTTTCATGCAATCACAAGCTACATGAGCGCTCTTGCGACTGCAATCAACTGATATCAGCTAGTTGCGTCCAGTCTCAGATGAAGGCAGCAGTTTGTGGCGTAACAACGACGATCTGTAGCCGTTATTTCTATCGCAGCGTGGGGTGACATAAGAAAAGCTTAATGTTCATAGCAAATGTTAAACCGGGAGAGTTATGCCAAGCATAGCGCTATTCGTTTAGTAATTCGTGACGTCAAAGACATCGCCCCTTTGTTGCGTGCTAAAATGAAGGTGCGTCTTTCTGAAAAGTCATAATAACAAGGTCGATAACGCAATACTTTGCGAAATGTTATCACAAAAAAATGTTATTCAACTGCATTAAAATATCACTTTTATCGGTGAATGAAATCCTGATAACTCATCCATGTATAAATAACACAAAGAAGTCGACTCTATTAACTTAAAAAAAAAATCTCTCGAGTCCGCCTCGTGATTTTGACAAATTAAGACTCTTCATCGTAACACACGGGCACTCGTCGATTAACCTTTATGTTAACCTCGCCCTCATTTGTTTTTCATGATCATTCTGATCACAAAGTCTTGAAAAGGCCTAAACAGAATATGTCCAGTGTTTACACATTAAGTCCGGTCATGTGATAAAGTCAGCCAGAAGCATCAGTGTGTTTCAGTATGGCGTTTTCTAAAGCTGGTTCTACATACAAATAAGCAGGGTTTTCCAGAGCGCGTCGTTAAATTTATATATTTGATTGATGAGAAACGTCGTGGTCAACGTTATATCATTTGTAAAACATTTCTTGAAGAATCCTCGTAAAACCACCATACGATCTTTGTAGCCACTGGAAAACTACATAAGTACATGAGGTCGACAACAGTACTCGAACAGCAACCGAACGATATACCAAATGAGCCATTAACAAGTGTTAATTATCAGGATTTCTTTCACCGATAAAAGTGATACTTCAATGCAGTTGAATAACATATTTTGTGTTAACATTTCGCAAAGTATTGCGCCATCGGCCTTCGTTGCTATTATGACCGGGCAAAGAAGTCGTATTCGCCAAATAATCTCTAGCTATATTAGCTACCTGGAACATATTGTCTTTTAATTCACTCTAGTTTATACTGTATGTTAAATTAAAGAAGTTAAATCATCTAATTCGGAAACATTTAATGATTTTTAAGCTCCACTGATCATAACTATTCAGTTACTCACATTCGGTGGCTGTGGCTGTTATTTTGTGATTTGTAATTGCCGTTCTCATCGTTGCGGAAACTAGCTGTCGATATCTATGAATGGCTACCTGTTAATTTCAGTTAATACTGGAGAAAATAAATATTGATTTGAACTTCGTTGTGAATCGAGTGAAAAAAGAAACTAAAAACGCTTTGAATTGCGGAAAGCAAATAGGTGCTTTAAAGGATATGCAAGGTGACTAGACAGTACAGCCTGTGAACAGATACCATTATGAACGGGTAAATATTAATCCATGGCAATTTAGCCTGACAGTGGTATCGAAGTCCCATTAAGTACCTTCATTAGCAGTGCAATTCTTTCAGATCGCAGGAGGAAACTTCAAGGACTGACTTGTCGAAGGAAACAGGTCGCTGTACTGCTTCGTTATATCCGCAGTTAATTGAACCTTTGTTAGGCATGATGGTCGAGATTCCCTTTCGTGTTCACAGTTCTTGGTGGCATTTAAAAAAAACCCCTTGTAATTCATAGATAAATTTGCCCTTGTTTCAAAATTTTATTTTTCTGTAAAATCAACAAAATGCACTTTCATATTGTGTCATAAGATCGCCTGAGGCTGGAATTGTTCGTCGCAATTTGCTCATGATTCCATTATTCCAGACTAAATAGTGAAAAAAACAACAAGATGTAATTCTCATGGTAAATCTTTCGTTTTAATCGAGAACTTGCATGCCAACAAAGCTGTCATTAACTACGAGAAACTCAAATCTCGGGCTATTATA